>JAXDDW010000029.1:3807500-3985000 GCA_034670385.1 Hoplostethus mediterraneus | reverse complement strand
TCTTTCTCAGGTGCCATTCATTATATGAACCCCCAACACGGCCTGAGTTGAAGACCTCCCTGGCCAACCTGACATTCATCTCCAGAGTACCCTCCCACTTACAGCCTTTGCCAACCTCCCCAGGCCTGAGGACAGCGAGGGGCTGGTTGGGAGGGTGAGGTGTCCCGCTTAAGGATGTGAAAGGAGTTGAGGTGGACGCGTGGTGACGTGATGGAGGGGGGTGGACTGGAATAATTAGGACCAAAGGCGCAGCCTCTCCAGTTACCTGGCGCTCGCTTCGCTCACACATCATATCATCCTCCGAGGACCGAGCACGCCTCATTGTCCATGCTTGTAGAGGAAAAGAAGGGGGTGGGGAGTAAATAAATTCAAGATTCTGTATTTGATTTTGTAATAAGTGGCAGAGATGTGAGTTGGAGCGGACTTTGTAAGAAGTTCTCCCCCCTGTGCTTCTGGTGGCCAGATTGATAGGGGAGGGGGGAGACGGTTATCAAGGGACCCACAAGTGTTGTGCTCAGCCACAGTGCTCTTTTAAGGAACTCTACATCACAATGTCTTATGGAAATGACATTTACTGTACATTGATTTGACTCTTGTATAGGAAGTTGAAGATGAGGATGTGATAATACTGAGGAAACCCAGCAGGAAGGCATGAATTGAGACTTAGTGCAGTTATAGTGAAACCACTGCAACCCAAAGAAAGTGCAATACATTCATACCTCGTGATGTAAATTGACACAGATCAATATCCCTGATTACATCCTCAAAAGTATGTTCTCTCTTTTTAATGTTGTTCATTTTGGGTTGTGTGCATTGATCACTTACAATCAGGGGAATCCATCAAGCAATGACAAAAAAAAAACATAATTGTGATGTCATAAGCCAAAAACATTTCTTTCAGTGAATGCATTGTTCAGTTTGACAGTAAAGGTTCTGTTGCATGTGTTAAATTAGACTTCATGAGGAACTTGCAAACATTAGTTCCATTTCTTATTTATTTAGTGTTATTCAAGTGTCCCTTCTGTATACCTTGTATAAGCACTCTGAGGTGCTTCAATAGTCTTACACAATGTTGATTATTCAATACCTGCCTATTTTGCATCGTCTTCATTTACACCTGCATAAAATGTTTTTTTTTTGTTGTAATACGTTTTGTGTAAAATACAGCACTATTTACTATTTATAATAAACAATATAAAAATGCAGAAGTTGAAGTTTGACTTTTAAAACGTTGAATGGGTATCAGTTACCAGTTACTGTGTGTCTACATGATTGGGGAATCTTTAGTTTCTTCTTTCTTTCTTTCATCCCATTCCACACGTGTCAGCTGTTTTTTGACTGTGATCTGAATCCAGATGAGCACGATAGTGACAATGCCTGTGTGCCTCATACACACTTAAAGAGCATACGCACTAAATCATAAATATATCCCCTTTCATAAACACTCTTTTTGGACAAATTCCTGCTCCCTAGGGGCTCCTTCACACCCCTTAATGACTAAAGCAGAGCCTCTGTAAATTATATAAGCACAGCAGCCCACAGACACACTGGGACATCAGTCAATGCCATGGCTCTACAGGGTTCAGAGGCCTTTGGCTCCCATTGCCCAGCAGAAAGAAAAACACTGTTCACGCAGTCGGCTCACTCTTCACAAGTTATAGATATCACCGGTCAGTTTTTATCACTTCTTCTCCATTTCTTCTCCTCTCTGGGAAGAGGGAGGGATCAGGTACCTGCAGCTGGCCATGTCATTCACCTTATGTGTGTGTGTGTGTGTGTGTGTGTGTGTATAGCGTGAGCATGCATGTCTGTAAGAGAACATACTGTATGTGTATTTGTCTTGTCTTGTATATTTGTGTGTTAGTGATTGTATGTGTTTATGTTTGTTTTGCAAGATCACATTTCACTATTTTCTTAGCACTCTGCAAACTCTTTTTAAAAAAAAATGTTTTTCTTTTTACAAGTGCTCAACTTGTAAGACACAATGAGTGAATAAGCCAAAGGGGTTGCTTTGGAATGGAGTGTCAGTCAAGCAGCAACACACTGGAGACAACTTAACCTCTGACCCCAATACTCTTTGAAATGAGTAGACTACTTGACCGGAGCTGACAACAATCCAAGCGTCTCTGCAGCCTCCTAGCCCCCAAATTGAAAGTGAAGGCAGGAGCATGAGGGAGGAGGGGTGGAAAAATAGTTTTAGAGAAGAAAGGGAGGGGTGGGGGGTTAGAGGGGAGCATTGTTTTAGTAAATAGTTTCCTGGGAGAATAGTAATCCTGGACTGTATAACTGACCAAAATACATTTGTGTGCATGCGATAGAACACGTCGCAATCACAAAATGGCTTACGTTTCCATGGTACAAATCATTCCCAAACGAAGACCGTGGTTGTGTAATGGAATGCTTTCTATGATATCATGTTGGCTGCCTCCAATAGGGGAGTGAGGGTTATCTCTGAAATGCTGTCTTATCAAGCCTCTTGAAGAGCGGCTGGGTGACTCCGAGTAACGTGCCTTTCCAAAAGCGGTGCAGTGCCACTCGCTGCCTCTCACTCTCTCCATCTGTCCTCCTTCCTCAAAAGTCTTTGTCCTTTTTCTATTTTTTTGTCATTCTGTTTGTTTTATTTGATATTTCTGTCAATATTCTCCTTCAGTCGCTCTTCCACAATCTATTTCGATATGAAACGCATGAACCGGACCCTCCTGCTTGCCCTACTTTCCAGCTGCCAGAAGATGATTCTGGAAGACATGGATACCAACCAAAACAACAGCACTGCATCCAACGCCACAGTGAGCCCTTCGTCCATCACCAGTCCAGCGTCTACCACCGCCAGCCCCAGGAATACCTATGACAATGCCTACTTCTACATCCTGTTTGTCATGTTCTTCTACTCCTTCCTCGCCGTGACACTTTTCAAGAGCTTCATTCGCAACGACAAGGCAAAAAAGGACCCCTACGAGGAGTTCATAAGTACGGGGCCGCCGTCAACACAGAAATTCAATGCAGGCCCCATAGCAGAGAAGTCTGACTTTGAAGAGGAGAGCAGCCTGTGAGCCACAGGCTGGCTAAAGAGAGGGAGGGAGGGTATGAGTACTGGGGGATGTTTTGACAGTCACCAAGCCAGGAAAACGTCAATGCGGACTACTCAGGCTAGACCTGCTAGTGATTTTGCAAAACCTGTATTAAAGTTCTCCCCCCCACCCCCCCTTTTCCCCTTCCATCTGACAATCAGAAACCTCACGCAAGCAGGCAGGCAGGAGGAGACGGCTGCCTCTGATGATCTGAGAGAAGGGTGGAAACATGGAGAAGTGTGGGTCAATGGCAGGCCGGAATCTCCTCCTGTGAGGCCCAATCAGGATCAATAACACTGGGGCCTTCGACATCGCGCACACCACAGGGAACCTCAAGGATACCTCAACAGACTGATGGTGTGGACAGCGTGGACGTTGTGCGTGTGTGTGTGTGTGTGTGTGTGTGTGAGTAGTGATCTAAAATTGCATTCTCTATTCTGTAAATTCAGTTTTAACTTAACTGAGCATGCTCGATTGATTAGATTAGGGTTCTAAATTATTTGATCAGATCTTCTATCAACAAAGAAGTTTGCATATATCATTTGCAGCTTTTAAAAAAAAATCTTGACTCCAAAATGGACAACACTGATCATACACAATAAAAGAAATGCGTACAAATTATATATTACAGTACATATTACAAAAAACAAAAATGAAAAAGATGCATTTCAAAATGACACGTCATTCCCAAATTGGTTATAATTAGAGTGAAGCTCCATGCAATAGCCATTCGGTCAGAGCAGCGGACTGACCGACATTCCTTTGCCATTACATTGTAACTGATCTTTTGAGACTCAACGCACAGCTACAGGGCTGGTTTAATTCAACCTCTTGATGACCCCATATGATCTGAGTTTACAAAACTGTGGCGAAACGTGAACCCAAGTCTCTGTAGAAGACTCAGTCTGTAGAATTAACTCCGATTGCGCAGCGGGATTGTGGAGATGGGTTTAAAGAGAACACACGCTTCTGATTTGCACCACGCATTACTGACATTACCTCTAGCTGGAGGGGGGCAACGCTTCAGAGTAGCAGCAACAGGTACGAGCTTCTTCCCGAATTATGCAGAGGGACAGACCACTGCAAACACAGAGCAGAGGCCAAAATAAAAATCTCACTATTTTCAATTGAAATACGTCCGTTAGTCCGAAGGTGAAGGCGATTTAAAGTAAAAAATAATAAAAGTTTTGCACGATCTTAAAAAGCCTCACAACAATTAAATCTCCGGGGTCAAAGGTGGGTCGGGACCGACGATACTTTTATAATTTGAACTATCCGCTCGAGGTCCTGCCGGTCCCTGGGGCAATCGAGTCTGTTTCCTCTTCTTCCCTCATAATTAAATTGTTGCCGCGTCCTCTTCCCTTGAAGTTCTGAGGTCACCACATGTGTAAGGTAGCAACAACACCACTGTGCTCTGAATCTCAACATAATTGAGATTATACATTGTTTTAGGGTTGGAATATATGGAATATGCGCAATATATGCACAACAAACTTAAAATTTAAACAAATTTAATTTTGTTCGATTGAACAAACAATTCTCATATGATAACTGCTGAGCTGCCTCTTTCTGGAATATTTTCTAAACACACTTGGTATATATTCATTGGCCTATATAGGCCAACATGTCTCATAAGGGTGTGATGCGTCTGATCCTCAGGGTGCAGGCACCACCGTGCTGTTGCTGGAGGAGAGCTTGGGCCTGGGATATAAACTAGGACAGCAGAAAGAAAAATCACTCACTGAATAGGCATACAAATGTGTGTGCATATTGCATCATGTTGTTTGTGACATTGTGACTTTATGTGACATGAGCACTGTTTAAAGTTACCCTGTGACTTTACGGATTATAATCCAACTATGCAGAGTGTATTTCCACAATACATATGGTACTTACACTATGCAAAGCCTCTAAAATCACCTCTTCATTTTCCCTTTTATGAGATAATATCGACACTTTTAAATGGACAATCACTGTTTGGACACCTGAAAAGAATAAAAGATGTTTTTACCTGGCAAAACTGGTTTTATGTACATGTTGAGTGTTGAGTCTGCACTGTACCTTCTTGTGAACCCACGTTGATCTTGAAAGCTGTGGTTTTCCCAGAACCTGTGGATCTGCTGTCATCTGCTGGTAAAGATGTAGCAGTACTACTATCTTGTGTTGCTTGGGCTTCAGTCAGTGTGGTCCCAGCTGTGATGAGGACATGTTCTGTGACTTTACCAGTCAGAGTCTGAACAGCCATTTAGATCTAGAGTTCAGGAGTGAATTTTAGCTACATTTTCCAATCTTTTTTACCTGTTGTGGTTGTCATTGCCGTCATCACAGTGTCAGTCATTGTAGTTGCTGAGATTGTGCTTGGGGTGCTCTCACTGTAGAGGTGGGTAGACTGTGGTGCTGTTGTGTCTTGATTAGAATTAGTTGTAATTATCGTATTAGTGTTGGTTATTGAATTAGACTCAGGACTGGTGTCTGTTGTAGCATCAGTCACAATGTTAGTTTGAGCATTAGCTTCAGACATGGGGCTAGCAAATGTTACTAAGTCAGACAAAGGAGTAGTGGGTGCATCATCTTCAGAAAAAGGAACAGTGGGTGTTAGTGGGTCATTCACAGCACTACTCAGTGATGATGTTTGAAGTGTCACCGTTGGCTCAACTCCTGAGACAGAGAAATAAGAGTAGAAGTATTCATTATAAACATTTGAAAGTGAAAATTTGGCAGTAAATATAGATTCAGAGTTCAGGAGTGAATTTTAGGTACATTTTCTAATCTTTTTTACCTGTTGTGGTTGTCATTGCCGGCATCGCAGTGTCAGTCATTGTAGTTGCTGAGATTGTGCTTGGGGTGCTCTCACTGTAGAGGTGGGTAGACTGTGGTGCTGTTGTGTCTTGATTAGAATTAGTTGTAATTATCGTATTAATATTGGTTATTGAATTAGACTCAGGACTGGTGTCTGTTGTAGCTTCAGTCACAATGTTAGTTTGAGCATTAGTGTCAGACATGGGACTAGCAAATGTTACTAAGTCAGACAAAGGACTAGTGGGTGCATCATCTTCAGAAATAGGACTGGCGGGTGCTAGTGGGTCATTCACAGTACTACTCAGTGATGATGTTTGAAGTGTCACTGTTGGACAGAGAAATAAGAGTAGAAGTATTCATTATAAACATTTGAAAGTGAATGTTTGGCAACGCCATTCATATTCAGAGTTCAGGAGTGAATTTTAGGTACATTTTCCAATCTTTTTTACCTGTTGTGGTTGTCATTGCCGGCATCGTAATGTCAGTCATTGTAGTTGCTGAGATTGTGCTTGGGGTGCTCTCACTGTAGAGGTGTGTAGACTGTGGTGCTGCTGTGTCTTGATTAGAATTAGTTGTAATCATCGTATTAGTGTTGGTTATTGAATTAGACTCAGGACTGGTGTCTGTTGTAGCTTCAGTCCCAATGTTAGTTTGAGCATTAGTGTCAGACATGCGGCTAGCAAGTGTTACTAAGTCAGACAAAGGAGCAGTGGGTGCATCATCTTCAGAAAAAGGACTGGCGGGTGTCAGTGGGTCATTCACAGCACTACTCAGTGATGATGTTTGAAGTGTCACTGTTGGCTCAAGACCTGTGAAATAAGAATTATTCATTATAAACATTTGAAAGTGAAAGTTTGGCAACATATTTTGGCAACACCATTTATATTTAGAGTTCAGGAGTGAATTTTAGGTACATTTTCCAATCTTTTTTACCTGTTGTGGTTGTCATTGCCGTCATCACAGTGTCAGTCAGTGTGGTTGCTGAGATTGTGCTTGGGGTGCTCTCACTGTAGAGGTGGGTAGACTGTGGTGCTGTTGTGTCTTGATCAGAATTAGTTGTAATTATCGTATTAGTGTTGGTTATTGAATTAGACTCAGGACTGGTGTCTGTTGTAGCTTCAGTCACAATGTTAGTTTGAGCATTAGCTTCAGACATGCGGCTAGCGAGTGTTACTAAGTCAGACAAAGGAGTAGTGGGTGCATCATCTTCAGAAAAAGGAACAGTGGGTGTTAGTGGGTCATTCACAGCACTACTCAGTGATGATGTTTGAAGTGTCACTGTTGGCTCAAGTCCTGAGACAGAGAAAAAAAGAGAAGTATTCATTATAAACATTTGAAAGTGAAAGTTTTTTGAAACAATGTATTTTGATAATAGTAAATGTGTAGAAACAGCTTTGAAACAGCTACAGAAAAAGATAGAAAGTAGTGTATAACATACACTTAGGGAGAATTAGAATTACACACCTGTAGAAGTTGATACTGTGCTGACACCTGCTGGTGTAGCTGCAGTACTGCTGATTGTTGTGGTGGGCTGTATTGGCTGTATAGCGACGGGAGCTGCAGTAAAGAGCAAAGGGATGGTTTGCACAACAGAGCTGCTACCCTAAATGGACTGACATTGAATGCTTTAAACAAAGTGACAGTGCATCTTTGATTTTCCATTTTCACCTTGACTTACGTCGTCTGCAGGTGGACGCATGGTCGGGACAGCAGTCCTTGAAGAGCACACAGAACGCGTCACAGAAACACCCTCGCTTACAGCTGAGGTTCTGACCAGGGCAGCATAGCACAGGAGGACCTGCGCAGCCTGGAGCACACACAGCACACACACACACACACACACACACGCACACACCTTCAATGTTGCATGTACTGTTTGATAACTATAAATGCAGCATATCAAAAATCACATAAAAAAAGATATCTTACAATAAAAAGTGATATCTGACAAACAATACTCAGATGACCAGTGACTCACCCCGTGGTATAGCAGGTGGTGTAGGGATAGTGGCAGTAGTAACTAAGTCTCCAATCTGAGGGAGCTGTGAGGTATTTTGTAGCTGTCTGGCCAAGCTGTTCAGGCGTAGGTTGTCAGGGATCAGTTGGGGAGGAATGGGAGCAGTAGAAGTGTTTGACTGGTCTTGGGTGGATGTAGATGAGATAAATGGAGGGGAACTAAATGTAGCTGAGGGTTGCGGAGGTGAGGTGGAGGCAGATGCCGCTGCATCGGAGGGTTGGGAGGTTGATGTATTTTGCGTGGATGTAGTTAACGAGGCGGGTGCGATCAAGGTGTTCAAACGGGCAGTAGGAGTCGTCGTGACTTTTGAGGTCACTAACTGTGTTTCTGTGACTGAGGTGGATCTGGGTGAAATGGGTGGAACAGAGGTTGGTGTAGCAGAGGTAGGAGGGATTGAGGTGTACGGGGTGGTCTGGTGGAAAGGATCTTTCGGGCTGGATTCAGTAGGGCGCATCGTTGTTTGAGCTGGAAGAGTCAGTGAAATAGGGAGAAAATGACATGTGATTACATATAAATCCAGCAAAACAACATTTGCGATGCACCTTTGTCCTGGTTAGAAGACACAGGTATCAATTAATATTGATGCCACCGTGAACTGTCTGGAACAGCAACAGTCGGCATTTACAGAGTTTAACCTTTCCTTTCAGACGGAAGACTGATGGTTGTCAGACAAGTAGATCTAAACAATTACTCTGACACACTTACAGACTGGTCATATTTCAGGTGTGAAAAAAGCTCTCAGTCAACTGCAAATGCAAACGGAAAATGCCTGTCTCTCTTTGTCTAGACAATGTTGCTTATCCAAATATTTCACGTGTCATTTTATTATTAATTCATGGAATTATGGCATTTGTTAATCTGTTTAATCCATCATTTATCAAGTAATCATCATATTAAAGAATGATGCCACATAACCATCAATACAAAGTTAGTACCTGTTCATTATTTAGCCTCATTACTTCATGTTGATAATGACTTACTTGATCATTTGTTATTCCAAGTGCTAATTTACGAGGCAAACTTTCCCATGGAGTTGAGTGCAATTAGCACTGGTGAATGGCTACTTTAATTGCTCATGACCTATATGTCAAGTCAGTGATTTGGCTAACCATGGATACAATATTATTCAAGAGTGCAAGGAAAATAAACTTGTTCTATAGGTGAGATATTACCAACAGGGGTTCGCTACTTCATCTGTACGCATACAGGCTTGGAAATTCACATAATCAGACAGTGGAAATGAAAAGTATAGTATCTGAAAAGATCTAATGTCTTGTTCTTTGGCCTATTTATCAAAAACTACTTGATCATCACAATATCAAGTCATTAAAGAATTTAAAATTATGTGAAGTAACAAATAATCCAAAATTACTTGGATTGTTAAAAGAATTATGAAATTCTCAAAACTATTGTTATTTGAATTTTCAAGATTGTATTAGTATTACGTATTTGTGGTAGTTTTGTCTCACCAACACCTAATTGCTCATCCTTGTCAGTAGTAAATATATTGTGGCTCATAGCAATATAAATTCAAACAGCTTTTTGTAGCATGAGATTAACTCTAAGGTCGCCGATGCCATAATGTCAGTTCATGAAGTTATTCAATATCACAATTCACTCACCGTCATAGTAAGGTAGCAAAGGCATCAGGAGCAAGTAGTATACTATTAACACATCCATGGCTCTGTCTGACAGCTGAATGTAGCTTAGGTTTATGGATGTATCACACACACACACACGCACACACACACGCACACACACGCACACACACAAGAATGAATAAGTCCATTGTCTGACAAAAGCCTTGTGTAATATCATGTTACTGAACCTCTGTCATACTTGTTTCTCTGAAGAATATTTCTGTCCCACTAATAGTGAATGATTTACACCGATAAGGCATAAGGAAAGGAATGCTGTTGTATCCGCCCATGAGACTCCACTGACTAGACTACTGACTGCACAAATACAACCAGAGTGATGATCTATGACGACAGTGAAGACCCATTAGAAAATCCACCCATTCTCAGACATTCAAACACGCATTGCTTAGTGTCAGCAAAATTAAGAAAAATTTGGCTGAATTTATTGTTCATTAAATTTCCTTCCAACAATGACAAATATAGATAAGAATAATAATAATGAATTAGTACTCATACATTCAGTCGGTATGAGATAACACAAAATCCTTTGTTCACATCACTACCCGTGAAAAGCGTTCAAGGAGTGTGTGCTTTTGTGACAGCGTGGTCACTAAGTTATAGGATATACAGTCACTGAGTCGGGTTCACAGTTGTAAGAATAAAACCTTGGAATAAATAGTAGACATGGTAATGGCACAAATACTAAACTCTAATATATCTAAATGCTGTGCTATACAGTATTGATATAAAATACAAGGAAGATAGAGAGGTTTCCAAGAGAACGTTTTAACAGACCATGGTAACTTCAGATTTTTCAAATGTACCCTGAACATAAATTCTTCAGATGATATAAAAGTCGTGAATATTGCAGATATAGTAAGTCCTTTTAGCAGGGAATGATAAACTGTATGCATGGTGTTTGATTTCATCATGTATTTATTATGTTGAAATGGGTGGAGGGTAAGAAAATTGGAAGTCATCGTCACTGGCCGTGAACATGCCTAGACAGCTTTGGCCCGGGAAAGGGTGTGAAAATGAGTGGATCATCTAAGAAAAAAACAAACATTATATCTGTCAGTTTGTTATACTGTAGTGCAGCAGAAATGAACATTGTCATCAACAAGTAGAGTGAGTGAGTCCTGCTCTATACCGGTTATGAAACAATTAGCAAGGTGAGACATTATTACCTCCATCTGCTATTCAGAGAGTTTTCTGTCACTCTCCAGCTCTCTCCGAAGTCTTGAACATTGTTGGCCTTCTTGCCATCTGGCTTCATCAGTTCATTCCACCTGTTGCCGTCAAAGTTCCCGCACAGACCCCCCACCTTACTTTTATAGATGCGTGGTAGAGTGATCTCTGCAGGCAAAACAACAACCTCATGTCAGTTCTGATTGGTGTTCAAATGGACTGGTGATATTTAAGTGTGGCATTTTGTTTTTGGTGATTTGTTTCCCTATAAGTTCACAAAACAACTGAAAAAGGTTGATCAACTTCAAACATGAATCTGGTCTGGTACGTTTTTGTAAGATTTGTTCTACGTTGCCATTTTTAATGCAATGTCTGTTATGTGTGGAGCCTGGGAAAACTACCATTGCATCACCTATCAGGGAAAAAATTGTTTATTTGCAAAAAGCATCCCTGCATAAAACCACATAAACCACATAAAATTAGAATTTTCTCAAATAAAACTGATATGTATAGATTAGTTATGAATTCTATTCAGATGTCCTGGGACTATTGATATGAGATCTTTTAACTTTTATACTTTGTGGTAACGAGGTGAAGGATGGTTACCTGCCCTGCCGTGTCCGTCAAACTCCACTGAGAGGCCAAAGTCCGTCTTCAGGTAGATACGAGAGGAACGCTGAAAGATCTTTAGACCACCAGTCGGTGAGACAGGGGTCAGAGTTCTCCTGCCGTCCAGCTTGAGGGGGAGAGAAGAGAGGATGGGGTGGGAGCGTCAGTGAATTCTATCTTATATAATTACACGTCTGTAGCCATAAAGATAGACAAAGATAGATGATTTTTAAACCATGACGAGGGTACCCTTTGAACTTCTTACTTTCATTTCAGTTGATGTACATTGCTGTGGGATGAACAAAGACATCACCAGAGCCTATTAATTGACTCCCAGTTTCTGTGCCTATTTTTAATCTTTGCTAACATTCTTTCTGGGCTTACTGTGATTCATAGGAATGTCAAAGACAATGTTTGTTTTTACTTTTTTTTTTTTTACTGTTTTTACTGACATATCATATACCAGACTCAAAGTGTTTTCTTGAAAATTATGCAAAGTCTTTTGGATCGTCTTAGGGCTCATTTGAACTGAATATGAATATTTCCCCCAATCTTCAAACAGAAAACAATTTCCAAAATGTAATGCTTAAGTATGTTCATGCTTTGAGCACAAATGTCCTTCTAGTACCAAATATAAGCAGATTTTGTCAAAACTAAAAAGCTCATACTGCTTTTTATAGGGATATTACATTATATCGATTAATTGACATAGGTGACAGGTGTACACACAAAGACCTGTGAACTGCCCAGAGATTTATTTTGTCCCTTATAAGGTGGTGGATAGTTGTCGTGTCTTTGGACTGAACACCAGGCTGTCCAAAGGTCTGTGCACACATTTGGCTGGGTAAGGCAGAAGAGACAGCTTATTCTTTTTCTTATGGCTGTGAGTCATCTATCGTCTTTCCTGGTCTGTCTTAACTGATGATGATTTGACAGTGAAACACGCATACAATGACACATGGATGTGCCAACAGGGAAATAAGCATGACACAGCACAATTTAGCACATAGTACATCCCCTGTATCACTCTCTTAATGCCTCGCAGAGATAATATGAAGGAGCGTTGGTTATTTCCCATAGTGCTGTGGCAAATGTTTGTGGGCACGCTGAAATATGATGATATTATTTGGTGAACATAATACTGAGACTGTTGAAAGTGCTACATTGGAAAATGACGTGGAGGCAATGAATTTAAAAAATGCCCTTGATACTTACGATCAGCCTTCGCTTCTGTTTGAACTCCACAGTATGATTGTAGACTCTGATCTTGAGCTCTCTTAGTCTGTGATTTTCCTCATCCTCTTTGCTGTCATCATCATCATCATCATCGTCATCATCGTCATCATCATCATCATCACTGTCTCCGCTGTCTCTGTGGTTGAATGTATTGATGCCTACAATGTAGACTTCTGGAAGATTATTTGGCAGGTTGGTGGTCTGGACCAGCACGTATGAGTGCTCACCCTCAAAGTCATGCTTCACTTTATCAAAGGTTCTGTACTCAGGGTCTTCCTCGATAGTGCATTCTCTGAAGTCTGTGGAGCAATGGGGGAAAACATTAAGAACTTTAGTGAGGAAGACATAACTGTGTATCAGCGTAGCTTATATACTTTAAATACAGTACAGTATTTCTGTGAACTATTGTTATTTACCTGTGGACTTGCAGTAATACTGGCCCTCCTCATTTTGAAGGCAGACAGCGTTTCCATCACAGTCATCTTTATCATCACAGTCTATCTCCCCATCTCTCTCACATTCACATTTCCGACTGCAGTGGTTGGTGTACCACACGTCCTTAAACTGAAAAAAAAGAGTCATCATACTACACTGACCTCCATGCCCTTTGAATAAGGCTCCTCATCAGTAGAATGGCCCTTTTGTTCATCACTGTTTAGGGTTGGTTATTCACATGCATTTGTATTGGTGTCACTTACATGATATGTGTTGCCATTGCTGTCCACACAACCACACTTATGGATTGGCACGCAAAACCCCAGTTTCAGTACAAAGCCGTCATCACATACGCATCCCGGCACACATGGTCCATTCATAATGCAATCAGGTGGGCCTTGAAGGTCTTTACAGGTTGGTCTGCAGGCAGGCATACAAGTGGTGTAATGATTGTTCTTTGGGCAAGAAGGCGCTAGAGAGGGAGAAAAAAATATAGAAATATAACCACAAGCATGTAATCAAGGATAGAAACTGTCTATACAGTCTGTTTGTGTGTCCCCTGTAAATCTATGAGCGATGATCCAGTTTTCTAAAAGCTTCTAAGCTTTGAGGTCATCTTTGTCATTGGCTTACAACAAATATATGAGCATTGAGTATACTTCAATATATATTTGAATAGGGAAATGTAAAAACTTGCTTGGTATAAATGTAGTTGGGGGTTGTGGTCTTCCTGTAGTTGGGGGTCCTGGTTTTTCTGTTGTTGGTGGTAGTGGCTGAGTTGTGGTTGGAGGCTGTGGTCCAGCTGTTGATGGTCGTGGTTGAGTTGTGGTTGGAGGCTGTGGTCTGGCTGTTGTTTTTGGTGGTAGTGGTTGAGTCGTGGTTGCTGGTTGTGGTCTGGCTGTTGTTGTTGGTGGTAGTGGTTGAGTCGTGGTTGGAGGTTGTGGTCTGGCTGTTGTTGTTGGTGGTGGTAGTGGCTGGTTTGTGGTTGGAGGCTGTGGTCTGGCTGTTGATGGCCGTTGTTGAGTTGTGGTTGGAGGCTGTGGTCTGGCTGTTGTTGTTGTTGGTGGTTGTGGCTGGTTTGTGGTTGGAGGCTGTGGTCTGGCTGTTGATGGCCGTTGTTGAGTTGTGGTTGGAGGCTGTGGTCCGGCTGTTGATGGTCGTGGTTGAGTCGTGGTTGCTGGTTGTGGTCTGGCTGTTGTTGTTGGTGGTAGTGGTTGAGTCGTGGTTGGAGGTTGTGGTCTGGCTGTTGTTGTTGTTGGTGGTAGTGGCTGGTTTGTGGTTGGAGGCTGTGGTCTGGCTGTTGATGGCCGTTGTTGAGTTGTGGTTGGAGGCTGTGGTTCGGCTGTTGATGGTCGTGGTTGAGTCGTGGTTGCTGGTTGTGGTCTGGCTGTTGTTGTTAGTGGTGGTAGTGGTTGAGTTGTGGTTGGTGGCTGTGGTCTGGCTGTTGATGGTCGTGGTTGAGTCGTGGTTGCTGGTTGTGGTCTGGCTGTTGTTGTTAGTGGTGGTAGTGGTTGAGTTGTGGTTGGAGGCTGTGGTCTGGCTGTTGATGGTCGTGGTTGAGTTGTGGTTGGAGGCTGTGGTCCAGTTGTTGATGGTCGTGGTTGAGTTGTGGTTGGAGGCTGTGGTCTGGCAGTTGTTGTTGTTGGTGGTAGTGGTTGAGTTGTGGTTGGAGGCTGTGGTCTGGCAGTTGTTGTTGTTGGTGGTAGTGGTTGAGTTGTGGTTGGAGGCTGTGGTCTGGCTGTGGTCTGAGGCCTATGATTACCTGTGGTTGGAGATTGTGGTCTTGTGGCTGTTAGCTTGTGTTTACTGTATGTAAAGTTTAATACCAGTGAATGAAGGAATAATGTGCTTACCTGGACAGTGCCCACGATGAAGAGAGACATCATCTATGGCCACATCAGACTGATCATTGGAACCTCTGCGCCCCTCAAAGATGATCTAAAATTCAGTTTTTGGAAATGTAAAGGTTAGTGCTGTGACACAGTATTCCTGTATTATCGCATGCTACTAAGGCTTCTTAGCTCTTCACTCCTTTACTCTTAAAATCATCAGTCAGAATGAAGCTTTTAAGGACCTTTATCAAGGTTTATCGGTAGGTGCATTCATAGCACATTACAACAACAATGACACTCGCTTATGTTTTTCTCTTCTCCCCACATCTTACGTCAAATATCCCTGACCAAAATAACTGGACACCTACACTGAAGTATCACACTTTCCCCCTCACGGTACATTAGTAGTACATGTAGCAATGACTGAAACAAATTGAGGGGAACTGGGAACTGCTAAAGGCTTAGATGTTACACGTAAGACACAAAATAAAAGTTATTTCCTGCAAAGTGATCAAAACAATGGTAGCAAATTACCATTATCAGGCTTTACTATGTGGTAAGGGAAGAAAACACCAGTGATAGCTGACTCACCTGAAAAGGTCTGCTTGTTGTGAAGTCCACCTGAGCCATGTGCCACATATTTCCTTGGTCATTCCTCTTCCACCAAACAGCATCAGCCTTTCTATCCTGGAGCAAGTAAACATGGAGGCCCATCGTATCGGCTGAGCCGTACATATGGTACCAGAACTGCAGACACTGAGGACCAGAGTCAGGACACTCAGAGCTGAGGAGACGAGCCGTGTCTCCATGTGTCACACTACTGGCCTCGATGTAAAGATAATGACCGCCTGGATAAGGACATAAGAGATGATTCAATTCAAGCAACACATAATATGTTCAATCTTGAATTTATATTATGTAACATTATATCAATCTTTCATGAAATACTCTAACAAATGCAAATTTAAAGGCAAGTCAAATTTAGAGCCGACGCTGCTTTCAATATAATCATATTGTTCAATGAATCAGAGATTTTTGGGGTTATTCATTTCTTTTAAAAGCTAAAGAAACACTGACTCAGTTCATGAGCAGTGACACCAGCACATCCACTTGCATTTACCAACTTTACTTGGCTTTGTGTGAATATTTACCTCCTGTTGTGTGGTCTGAGGAAGGCCCTGTCATCATAGTAGGAGTGGAGCCACTATGCCGTGTCCAATCAAAAACATCAGTAAGCAGTTGATTCCATTCACACAGATCGTGTTGAAAATCACAGTTCAGTTGGCAGACTGGAAAGAAACATCAGACATTTCATTAGCCGACTGATACAATCTCCCTGGAAATTATACAAAAGCATGTATATCAGTCAAAGATGTAGATCTTGAAAGATGCAATAAGTCCTAACTGATTCAATAACCAGGGTCAGAGATAATGTGACTGTTAAAAGCACCGCTGTTGAACCATTGCAGTACCTGGGTGTGGTGACATGATATCTGGAGCATGGGTAGCTTTGGCCTCAGTAATGAAGTTGGTTATTTCTTCCACTAGGGGAGGTGTGGTGACATTCACGATAGGGGGCTCTCCTGTAACGATGGGCTGGGCAGTAACATTAACCACAGGGAGCGGTGGAGCAGCAGTGGTCTTCACTGGAGGACTTGGAGGTGCTGTGGAGTTCATATGAGGTTTTGGGGGACTGGAAGTCACGACACTCAGATCTGTAAGAGTGTAACAGAATAACAACTTGGTGTAGTGAGTGATTTGACAGAGTTATAAAGCTACATAGCGTTAAAGCGAGTCTTCAGCTTTCCAGATCTATCAATACTTTCTCTGTGTGCATGGATCCTACCATAGCATCGGCCATGATGAAGCTTCACGTCATCTATGGCCACATCCGACTGATCGTTGGAACCTCTGCGCCCTTCAATGATGATCTGAGTGAGGTCAAAGAGTTAATTCATTACTCGTAGTAAGGTTTCTTCTTATAATATAAATATTCTACCATGAGAACATCAAAGAGTGACATCTGAGAGCCTAGTGCGAGCTGACTCACCTGGAAAGATCCATTTGTTGTGAAGTCCACCTGAGCCAGGTGCCACATATTTCCTTGGTCATTCCTCTTCCACCAAAAAGCATCAGCCTTTCTATCCTGGAGCAAGTAAACATGGAGGCCCATCGTATCGGCTGAGCCGTACATATGGTACCAGAACTGCAGACACTGAGGCCCAGAGTCAGGACACTCAGAGCTGATTAGACGAGCCGTGTCTCCATGTGTCACATTGGTAGCTTCGATGTAAAGATAGTGACCACCTGGATAAGTAGAAGGAAATATATCAAGTTTGTCTATCAGATACCACTACAATTTGTTATTTTTCATTGTCAGAGATAATTTTCCTTACATCAACATATACACCATCTAAATTGTAAATTATAAACGTTTATAATATTACATAAGAGCCAAAGAGTATAGTGTACCTCCTCCAGTGTGGTCAGCAGATGGCCCAGTCATCAGGGTCGGGGTGGAGCCACTCTCCCATGTCCAATCAAAAGCATCTGTCATCATCTGAGTCCAACTGCAAAGGTTGCTGTCAAAGCTACAGTCGAGGCTTTTTCGAACATTAACCACAGGGAGTGGTGGAGCAGCAGTGGTCAGCACTGGAGGACTTGGAGGTGCTGTGGAGTTTATATGAGGTTTTGGAGGACTGGAAGTCATGACACTCAGATCTGTAAGAGTGTAACAATGTTATACATACAAAGAATAACAACTTGGTATAGTGAGTGATTTGACAGAGTTATCAAGCTACATAGCATTAAAGCGAGTCTTCAGCTTTCAAGATCCATCAATACTTTCTCTGTGTGCATGGTTCCTACCATAGCATCGGCCATGATGAAGCTTCACGTCGTCTATGGCCACATCCGACTGATCGTTGGAACCTCTGCGCCCTTCAATGATGATCTGAGTGAGGTCAAAGAGTTCATTCATTGCTAGTAGTAAGGTTTCTTCTTATAATATAAATATTCTACCATGAGAACATCAAAGAGTGACATCTGAGAACCTAGTGCAAGCTGACTCACCTGGAAAGATCCATTTGTTGTGAAGTCCACCTGAGCCAGGTGCCACATATTTCCTTGGTCATTCCTCTTCCACCAAACAGCATCAGCCTTACTATCCTGGAGCAAGTAAACATGGAGACCCATCGTATCGGCTGAGCCGTACATATGGTACCAGAACTGCAGACACTGAGGACCAGAGTCAGGACACTCAGGGCTGAGGAAACGAGCCGTGTCTCCATGTGTCACATTGGTAGCTTCGATGTAAAGATAGTGACCACCTGGATAAGTAGAAGGAAATATATCAAGTTTGTCTATCAGATACAACTACAATTTGTTATTTCCCATTGTCAGAGATAATTTTCCATCAACATATACACCATCTAAATTGTAAATTATAATATTACATAAGAGCCAAAGAGTGTAGTGTACCTCCAGTGTGGTCAGCAGATGGCCCAGTCATCAGGGTCGGGGTGGAGCCACTCTCCCATGTCCAATCAAAAGCATCTGTCATCATCTGAGTCCAACTGCAAAAGTTGCTGTCAAAGCTACAGTCGAGGCTGCAGACTATGAACGGAACATTTGCATTAATTTAAATGAAAAATCTGACAATCTATAATTTTAATCTCCTGTCAAAATTGCAGATTCAGTATTTATTTGGATAAAGACAAATGTTAATTTGTAACCAGTTCACAATAAAGGTTCGGCATTTATGATGCAGAAACAATTGACCCATAAATATTAACTTCCTGTGTACTTACCTGGGTATGAGGGGAGCACTTCTGCAGTTGTGGGAGGAAGTGAGGTTCCACTAACCAGTCCAGGGGAACCAGCTAGAGGAAGAAAAGACATGTGAATAGGGTGATAAATGATTTTGCCAACATTGTTTGTGCCCTTAGATGAGTTTATAATTAACCAGTGTCAAGAGCTTTATTTTGAAAATCAACCCTTAATAGTATGATATGTGTTTAATAAAAATTGTCCTCTTTATTGGAGGACAGCGTCACCTGAGCATGAGCCAAACAGGATGGAGATGTCATCTATGGCCACGTCTGATTGAGCGGTAGAGCCTCGTATTCCCTCCACCAGGATCTGAAACAGGGATTTTGGAAATATAATTAATTACTGACAGGATGACATCCTTTTTCTATGCAAGGAAAGCTCCAAACATTTAGGTACCATTATCTTTAAGGTTAATTACACAGTTGTCTTCTAGTTGTAGTGTAGGACTTACCTGGAATGAACCAGAGGCCAGGATTTCGATATGTGCTGGAAGCCACTCTGGTCCCTGGTTGTTCGCCTTGGACCATAGCTTGGTGACTTTCGTCTCTTGCAGCTGGTAGATATTTAGGGCCATGGCTGTGGCTGAACCATACATGTGGTACCAGAAGTGCAGGCAGAGTGGGCCACGGTAATGGCACTTAGAGCTCAGCAGACGGGCTGAGTCTCCATGGGTCACACTGTCACCCTCAATGTACATGTACAAGCCCGCTAGACAAGACATACAGACTCATAAAATAAGTACAAAATGGATAAAACTCAAGCAGCTACAGTATGATTGCAAGGTTTACGTATAGGCTCCTTTTTTCTGATATTGGTCATTTTAAATGTGATAATATGGCCTAACATTATGTCTCACCTCCACTGGTGTGGTCTTGGTTTGGCCCGGTGCTCTCGGATGGGGTGGGGCCTGAATGGCTTGTCCAATCAAAACTGTCTTGTATGAGCTGCACCCACCCACACAGATTGTTGTCAAAATTGCAGTTCAATGGGCAAACTATAAAAATGAAAACAATGGAGATTATGGTTGTTATGAACCTTACAGGTGACTGTGTGTTGTTGTCAATACATTTAAATGACAGTTAATGTAATGTAAGAAAAATGAAGTAATCAAGATACTATTATTAGATTAGAAAAAAACAGATTGGAAGAAAATGTTTTGGTTGTAAAATGAATAATGCACAAGACATAATTTAATGCAACTTTAGAAATAATGGTTATTCATGGTCGCAGATTATCATACTAAGAGTATTCAACTTGCAGCCTTTAAATTGGAAAACATGTTTACAATAAATGTTATATTCTATAGCTTTTGGAAGCAAGAAAATCTAAAAGTGACTGAAATAATTTATACTGGATTATGTTATTGTTCAAATTTAGTCATCAATAACTTATTAACCGAAAGAAACCTTCCCAACTCTCACTGTTCTTACTAGTTTGATCAGGTGTTGGAGCAATAGGAGGAGTAGGAGTTGTTGAAGGAATGGGAGAGGTTTGGGGCGCGGCTGAAATAGACATAAATGAAATCGATGTCATCAAAGGAACTGAGTTCACAACAATCAAACGAATAAAAGGCAATAGGGGAGAGTACAGAAGATATTATTTTGAGAGAAAAAAGACAATCAAGAGATATACTGTACATGGAATAGGATGACACATTAGGTGAATTGCCCTCACTCAATACTCAATATTTACTGCCAGACAATATGATTAAGCCTTCAGATCCCCATGTACAGTAACCGCTCATCATCGCCAAAGGCCCTTCAAACACTCACCGCAGGCTGTGTCATTCTGCCAGTGGGGCAGCTTCACCCCTGCCACCTGGCAGGCTGCCTCATACGACTCCAGGGACTCACATAGGGTGTGTCGGTCCCCACTAGTGGCGCAGTAGTCATACACACAGCTAGTATGGTAGGTCAAGGGGTGGACGAGTTTGTGGCAGGACCTGAAGGCATCCTCCAGTAGCTTTTGACACTCACTGTAGGCCAGGTTCTCCTCGTGGGCATTACAGGGCCTGGGATCATTGGGATAGGGAACACAGCTGGAGGAGAGAGTTCAGAGATTGAGAGAGGGATGAAATTATTTGTTATTTTAGAATGATCAAAGCAACCAGAAGTTTAAGATATGATGGCAAGAAATATCCTATGAATTTCATCATTACTCTGCTGAATCATTGATGTGTGCTGAGTCTCGTACTGTAGACAACGTTTTCTACATCATTTGTGTGCATATGAAGTAGGACTCACAAGGCCTTGTCCTCCATCACCCTCCAGCTGTCGCCAAACTCAATTGGCCCGGTGGCGTTCTGCCCGTCGGGCGTTATGAAGTCATCGCCTTGCAGATCAGAGTAGGTGCCACACAGTCCACACATCTCACCCTTGTAGCGCTCATCCACTTGCAGGAAGAGCCTGTTCTGCCCGTCTATCATCATCCTGAGGCCAAAACTCGTCTCCAGGATAATATACTGCTTCTTTAAGTAGACCGTTAACGAGCCGTATGTACCGCTGGCGGAATAGGGGAGACGAACCCATCTGTTATGCACCTAGAGAAGGGATAATCCATTATGTGTTTAGTTACTTTATTCAACCAAAGTTGGTAAGTGATAACCTACTTTATTTTGAATGTCTTTACATAGCAATAGTAGCTTTCCAAAGACATTTTTTACTGCTGGGATTGTGCAACCAATGACCTATTAGGCAATGAAGCATAATTTTGATAGATCTAGGTGCTGGTCTACATATAGTACTGTTGAGCAGTAATACAGGGCAGCGGAGTGGACTTCATAGCAGGGCAAAGTCAAATGGGTCAGCTATTCTAGTTTGTGTGTTCCTGTAAGCCCCACATGACAAACGACTGACTTCCTCCATTGACCTGAGCTCTCTGATACAGAGTAACGCTGAAACATATCTCTGGACTATAAACACTGAGTACACTGATACTGGGAAGTCATTAGCTGACATTATTAATGCTGTGGAGAAGATAATATAAAACAGTAGTGCTCAAAATCCAGTCATGGGGCCACTTGCAGGTCAGGAGAAACTTTTCGAGTGTACGTTGGAAGCATTCCACTGTAACACACATTTTCACGACAGCCTCTATTATATCCACATGATAAAGTGCAGTTGGAATGGTTCCAGACTTCATTTTCAGTAGTTTCTTCCATGGTTTCAGTTTCATTAAAAGAAATAAGAATGTAGGTACAAGTAAGCAAGCAATTAAACACATAAAACACAAAAAAAACAGACATACACAAAGAAGGAATGCATATTATTGAGTGAATTATGAGTTTTTTTTCATGCTTACAAAGACATCTCCACTTTGATTCATGATGATTTGCAGATCTTCAACCCGAAGAGCCACAGCCTCCAGCTTGGAGCGGGAGAAGTTGTCCAGAGGGGGATGGTGGTTGCGTCCGGTCACAGTGAACTGGACTGAGCTCTGTCCGCTGCACGTGGTAGCCAGCGTGTAATTGCAGCCCCCCTGGAAGTCGTAGGCCCTCCCATCGAAGGTGATGTAGTGCGGATCGCCATACACGCTGCAGGTGACGGGTTTGGAAGGGAAACAGCCTTTGACCCCATCCTTGACCTTACAGACCTCCTTGTCTGTGCAGTGCATTGCGGCGCACTGGACTACATTATTGCCCACGCACTGGCACTGCTGCTCGCACTCTCCTTCCAAGAACGTCGCTCCTTTCTGGACGTGGAAAGGAAATTGCGTGAATGCTAAATATTAGTATCCATGTAAGGTTGAAGTCACAACAACAACATCAACATCATTGCATCTGAAATTATTAATCCCTCCTCCATCTACGCCACTTACCTCATAGTGTTGTCCATTTTTCCAGCAGCCACAGTCCTCCGCTGGGACACACTTCCCCCCGCTGAGTTTGAAGCCGGGGTCACACTCACATCTTTCCTCACAGCTTCCACAGGATCCGCCGACATCCAGACTGGAGCAGACCTCAGGGCAGCCCTCGGCACAGGAGTTATAATGACTGTTCTCACCACATGCCACGGCTGAGGGGAGAGAGGAGAGGAGAAGCAATAGGAGAGAGTATGACCGTGACGGTTATTGTTCATCATCATCACTGCCGTTATTTGCAACAATTTCCATGAACTCAAAAATAGGACGTGATAAAGCGACGTACGGCAGAGTGTAGAGTTCTTCCAGATGGGTATAATGACTCCAGCCTCCTGGCAGATATCAGCGTAAGCCTGTTGTGTCGCACATATCACCGCCGGGTCACCATGAGTCGAGCACATCCCTGCCACACAGCTCCTGAAGTAGCTCTCTGCCCCTAGGACTGATAGACAGTCGGAGAAGGGCCCGGTCCCGGAGAGGAGGCCTCCACAGTAAGGCTCGCTGGCATACTCAGCCTCTTCCCGTGGGTCACACTGATGGGGTACGAGAATGGTCTCACAGGAGGCGGCTCCCTCGGGCTGCCAGCTCTGAGCCAAAGCCGTACCGTCCGGGGCATCTGAACCGTCAGGCCTACGGTAGTCGTCGTCTCGGCGGTTGTTAAAGTTGCCACACATGCCGCAGACTTTACCGGAGTAAAGGGCTGGCACGGTGACATGGACAGCACCAGCCTTGTCGTACGAGACTGAGAGCTCAAAGCTGGTCTCCAACACAACAGAAGCAGGGTTGCTACGGATCTTGACAGTGCCACTGTTGAGGCTCAACGGGAGCTTCCTCCAGATGCCGTTAACCTAGAGTACAGTATTAGTTTAAACATCTTTACTGGCTGTCAACTGTAATATGGATTCACTTTGTCTGATAGTTTACATAAACTGTAGTATTCGTAAAACCTTATAGCAGGGGAATTATAGAACATGATGTAACTAAACTCAGTTATGTAACTGAACTCAGTTTATCAGTGGCAAGCGGCTGTAGATATGGGGATCCTTTTATCTAGTATTCTTTTGTACAGTGCCATAAAACTGAAGCCCATACTGTTGTACAGACAGACTGTAATAATTATGAGCCTGGTGTGCATTAGTAAACTGCTGTCTACAATAGCGATCAAAATGAGAAATATTTATATTCTTCCCAAATCTGTCATGTCATACTGATACACGCCTCAACAGGGACTAAAGTGAAAATAAATTGTGACAGTGTCCAAAATGAGTGTTTGTCAGTGTGGTTACATTTTCTGATTCAGAAGCAATATGATATATAAGTTCAGACAGATGTTCTATAAAAGTTGATCAAAATTGGTCTCCTACTGTCAATGCAGCAGCTTCAGGCTGCGATGACGGTGTGACATTTTAGCTTAATTGGGGAGAGTTGTCCATGTTGGCGGATACTGTTTTGAGTGTAGGTCATAGGAATCATGGGAGTCCTTAAATTGTTTGGTATTCTTGTTTAAAGTAACTCACCATGGCCCGGTGGGTCTGCTTCTTCAGCAGGGACACTCTGAGGTTCTTTAGCTGCACATTGACCTGCTGGACAGCAGACTCAGATGAGTTCCCCATGGGCTCATTGACCACCTCTACACTGAACATAGGCAGGGCCTCAGTGGGTGAGCAGGTATTGGCCAGGACATATGTACAGGGGGCCATGAAGCGGAAGAGGAACCCGTCAAAAGTGCTGCACTGTGGGTCACTGTGGACAGTGCAGGTCCCCGGGGTAGTGATCTTGCTGGAGCTTTCCCTTTGTGGGCCACAAGTTTGGCCCTCAGGGCACTGAGAGGAAGAGCAGGACAGCTGGCCACCAGAACACAGGCAGCGAGTGGACTCATCTGTCCAGAACTCAGTGTTGGCTTCACACTGGCGTCCTGTGGGGGATATGATGCAGAAAACAATGAATCTGTAACAAAACACTGTCTGTTCATACCAGTGTTTGGAATAACGGATGACTAACATTATTTACTGTGTTAATGTGTCCTACACTAAATTGTCTTAAATCACATAAATGATAATAATGGGATTTAAATGATACTTATATCAGTATTCTCTTCATTGATATTAATCGGTAGCATGAGAAACAATTTCACTCATCTTGCTGAAATGAAATGAAATGATGAAATATGAGCTGTTGGGGAGCTAGGACTCATTAGAGAGATGTCACAGGGAGACAGGAGAGGAGGAAAAAACATTCTTTGTCTGAAAATTAGATTATCTTCTACATCTTCTATCTTCTATCTTCTACTATCTTTGAGCACTGGAACAGTGATCTTGTGATATGTTGGTACGTACATTCAGTATCTTGACATTGTTTACATTTGAGTAACCCATTTACTTTGACTAACCTCTTTTACAGTTTTATTGATGTAATGGAGTTTGTGTAATGCAAAACTAACCACCAGGGGGTATAAAGCAAAGTCAACATTGGTCTGTTGAGAGGATTTAAAGAACAAAAGAGCAATTACTCACCACACTGGCCTTCCCTTACTCCTATCTGATCAACAGCGACCTGTTCTTCCACGGAGAGTCCCTGGACCACTTCAAATACAACCTGATATAAAAAGGCATATCTGTTTTAAGATACACTACGTTACAACTGCATTACAGGTTTGTGCTACATATGAACCATATGTGGTACTTTACCTGGGTCCCTGTTTCAGCGATGGATAGGGGAACAAACACCTGTCTCCAAGAATCTCTGTCCAGGGCAGGTGAGGTCCAGATTTCTACCGGTCCAGTGCTGCCTTTAAGCAGAGCCCTAAGTTC
The DNA here is from genome assembly GCA_034670385.1 of Hoplostethus mediterraneus. NCBI lineage: Eukaryota > Metazoa > Chordata > Actinopteri > Trachichthyiformes > Trachichthyidae > Hoplostethus > Hoplostethus mediterraneus. The sequence continues at coordinate 3,959,677 of JAXDDW010000029.1, read as the reverse complement.
TGACCCATTGGCTGCCATTGGGGCCAGGTACCAGAACTCCAGACAGGCTTCACCTTCCAGCCTGAGCGCACTGCTCTCTAAAGAAATCACCGAGGCATCCTCTGGAGAGAAGTTGTGCTCATTATAGGGAGTGAGAGAAGCATATGATATAGTGCAGCAGACTTAATTATGGCTTGGGCCTCTCCACAGGAGGCGACCGCGCTAACTTTTCTGTGCTGCCACTTTGTTTTAAAAGTACAAATATTCATTGAACTCAGCACCCCATTTACAACCACACAATATGCATGGTGACGCATGTTTTTTAAATGTGCAATTTTGGAAGGAGCTTTTATATTTTATTATCATTTTCATCACATAAAAAAATGACAAATCATTCCCACCTCTTTGTTATTGGAATAACAACCGAAGTGCATCTGTTGCGGCACATTATAATTAGATACCAAGTAGCTGGAATGTTTCTGAGCTAGCTGTGAGCCTCGAGTGTTGGCCCTCTACTTTGATTGCCCCTAGGAGAACACCAGGCTATAAAAGATTATTACCCTGCTCCAGATCAATTAGTGATAGGCAGTAAGACTTGGACAGAGAAACAGCCTGTCTGCAGATTAGAACAAACCTGTGGACCAGCCTTCCGTACTCTCTAAACTCCCCTCCAAAATGGGTGGGAGTAAAGGTTAAGGTTACTAAGTTATGTCTCTTAGTGTCACAGTGACGCTGTGTCATAATAACTGTAATGTGGCTTTCTGATGCCTAGGGAAATTTGAAAAGTCATGATTAGCTCTAAATTTTGTAATTACATTGAACTCCCATTGCATGAAAGAGCCATCATATCAAAGATATTGTATCTACTGTACCTGTTCCTCTCTGGGTCCAGTCACAAAACGGATTGACGCCACTGTTGAAGACACACTGTGAAACATATTCTGTGGATGAAAAGGAAAATATAAAATATAAAATATTTCACTCTCTATCTCTTTTATCTCTATCTATCTATCTATCTATCTATCTATCTATCTATCTATCTATCTATCTATCTATCTATCTATCTATCTATCTATCTATCTATCTATCTATCTATCTATCTATCTATCTATCTATCTATCTATCTATCTATCTAGTTGCTTGCTTGTTTGCTATTTTATTTACTTACCTAGTATACTGTACCTACCTACTTACTAATTTACTTATTTCTTTTAATGGAAGCCATGGAGAGAAACTACTGAACGTTAAGTATGGAACCATTTGTCGTGGCAATTTTAAGTCAATTGCACTTTGTCTAGTTGGTGAGATCAGCTCAATGAAGCTATAACACAATATTCGTCAGAGACTCTCGTCTCTTAGGCCTTTAATGCTTGCAAGCAGAGCTGAAACCACACACACCTGGATGTATGCTGAATGAGCTCCACAATTCAGTTTCACAGATACATGAATGACTAGTTCTACAGACACACATAGTAAAAGGCTAATGAATAAAGATATGCAAGGCCATCACCCATCACCCGACCCTAAAGGGGTTATCTCCCCTGCAATAAAAGTTCTGGCCCAACTCTTAAGACTTGACCTTCCTTGATCCTAGGTCAAACTTTCAGCCAGGCCACAGGAGATGAACACACAGACACACATTCCTCTAAGCTCAGTGGTTTTCCACTGGCTGCAAATACACATACATATTAAAAACACACTTACATTATTATTTTCCATCACACATTCCAACTGCACTTCTTATATATCTTGTGAATATAATAGAGGCTGTTGTGAAAATGTGTATAACAGTGGAATGCTTCCAACGTCCACTGAAAAGCCTTCCTTAAAAATGTAATGTGTAGATCTCAGCCACTCTCTTAAATAGGCACAAGACAAATCTACTGCCTGATGGGAAGTGCATCGTCTCAGGAAGAAACGTCTCATGCGGTAAACCTTGTTTCTCTGTTTTTGTCCAAGCTACTCTAGCAAGAAATTGGTAGTGCGGATGACACCAACATTACTGATGAAAGATAGGCCACCGCGCAGTATAAATCTGAAAAAACACCTGCTTCTTTTACCGACAAATTCTTATTCTCACATAATATTTGTGTATCTTTGAAAAAGGCATTGACAACTAATCTTAGTAAACAAACAACAAACAAAGTCTTAGTACTTCTAATCCTCCGTACCTGTCCTCCAGTTTGGAAGAGTAACTGATGAGGTTCCATTTTCAGCCCTGAGAGAGGAAAATAACAAGGATGAGAGATGTGATTGTAATTCCAAACCATTCATCTTTGGCCTATTAATCAATACAATTTGTGCTTGTTTTATATGCTATAAAACTACAATTTAAACATCTGATCTTCCAAGTGATTTCTAATGTTTTCCATTCATTTCAAATAACTTAGTAGTACAGTAGTACGGACAGAGTTGTCCGGAGACCCACCTGCATTGAATCCCTGCCTGAGTTAGAAAGAGAAGAGCCACTGTGACCAGAAATCCTAGCATGGTTGATCCCTTGTCGGCGGCCACTCAGGTACTCTCCCCTTGCTAATAGAGCTGTAAGCTTCCTATCTGCTCCTCAGAACAGAACAGAGGGGTATGGGTGTTTTATGTCCCACACCTGACCAGGTAACCTCAGCAGTGGGTGGAGAAAGAAGATTAGAGGACAGGACGGTATGAAGGGGGTTGGACCCGGTCGGTGGGTCAAATATTACTGAAGTGGCGACAGCTATTAAAATAGTTACAGTAAATGATGTCGGCTGATAAGGGTTAGGGCTTAGCGTAGGTAGGTACCTATTTGCATATTTGGTTTGACATTGATGTTGTTAAGGTGGCCCCGAACAGAATTTGAGTAAATTGATTGGTCGACCCCCTAGCCCACCCACCCCCGCCACCTCGCCGGCCTCCAGCTATTTCTTTCATGGCAAGGTGTTGATGGGATATGGAGCCCATCAGCACTTGGCATTTTGAGTCCTCCACTTCATCATATGTTCAATGGTCAGTCTGCCAATTGAAAAGTCTGTGATCATCCACTATCCACACACCCTCCAAGAAAAGTACAGGGTGCATACACCAGCAGAAAGACTTTTGATTCAACCAGAATATGGGGTAGTATTTTGCTGCTCACCCTCTCAGCCAAACGAGCAGGGTATAATCTGTTGATTTATGACGTTTTATCTGTTGGAAAAGGGCAGCACAATTCTCGTAACATGCTACTGCTGAAATAACAATCTGCCCTCACAAACTGTTGGTAGTGTCAGTTGTTGTTCATGCTAGGAAGAACTGTAGTTCCCACTTTTGAAACCATATGTTCTGCGCCTGCCATCACTAGAGAAAGTCAAGTTACTGATAAAGTGTATTCAAAAGTGCACTCTGTAATTTAAAGGACGGCCCTACTTTCAAAGAGATTATTTTAATGGACTTCATTAAAGTAGATTTACCATACCACCATAACATTCATGGCATTTTATAGTAATGGTCAATTATATGGTGTTAATTATACAGAAATCCATGTTTATCATTGCAAAAAAGGCACCTTACATTTTGTTTTCTAATGCTATCACATTACTGAGCTGGTTTCTACACAATAGCATTAGACTGTTCTGTTTAGACCATTAAAGCTGATTGTTGTTCGTCCTCATGAATTTTACATGCAGGAAAAAGGGCAACAAAACATCTTGCTGAGCAAATCTGGTCTAAAAAGCCTCACACTCCATAATGGTCAGCAAAGATAAGCCCAAAGGTTGGCTCATTAAATTTCCCACCAAGTGCAATCTATATGTCTTGTGGAGAGGTACACAAGGAGGCATGTGTACATTGTGACCTGATAATATTCTTGTTGAAACAGGTTTCAAGAGCGTGTGTCCGCTAGACTGTATTTACAGCGTGTCATCTAGATAGCAGCCCACACCATAAGTATGGGCAGAAGAAGGATAAGAAAGAGACATTGTGTGGGAGGCGGCTGTCTGATCCACCTACTGTGACATTCCTGAAGCCCCATCCTGCGTCAACAGAGGGGAGCCAAAATAAATATTACAACCCTTTAAATATCTTTGTTAAGAATCTGTAAAGTACCAAATATGAAAACACTGAATCCTCTTTATTCAGAATTTTTCGCTCTTTTAGGTGAAAGCGGTAATTATCTTATCCACACAGATAATCTAAAATCTGTCAAGCAAACAAACCTGATTTCTGGACAGATTATCAAGGTGTTTTCCCAGGTGTGTGAGTCATGCCACGTGTGAGTTACTTATAAACTGACCTATCCGTGGGGAGTGGGGACTGACTCTACTTTGACAAGCTCCGGCATAAAGTAAGGCAGAACAATGCTAAATTACTTTATTCGGTTAATGTTTTGTCAAACTCATTAAGTTAATTATTGCCTTTTACTATGCAATTACAGGTTACAGTGTCACTCTTGCAATACAAACTCTCAGTTGTGATTTTACACAATCACCCAAATAGTCAAATGAATCATACTTAATATCTTTGACAGTAACCCCATGAGACAGACTAGAAGGGAGTGGTATTGATAAGGCCTGTCCTAAGGTCAAGACCATTCAATAACTGTAAATACATGTATGTTATGATTTAAACCCATACATATGAGTTAATAATCACATTGACTAATCACATTGACACATTGACACATTGAGCTACCAAAGTGGCATCCTTTCTTTACCCACCTTGAGGGTCAAAATGGGATAATGTACCAGTGACCTTATCGCCACACTGTTGTAACAATGTTGCAATTGCAATATGACAACATCTAATAATCTGAAAATACTAATCAATTACACATCTATAAATCCATAAACCAATACATGTCCTCATACTCTTGCAAGTCTGACAAGAAGTAGAGGCTCCATTAATAATAAACCTCAGGCACACCCTATTTCATGAATGGGAACAGGAGAAAGGGCAAAGACAGGCCAAAAGCAAGCACAAAGCAATCCAGGCCTTTACGAGGCTGATCCACTGATCCATGACTAACGTCCTAAGCCCCATGTTTGGCATTTCAACGAAATCTTCCATGAAAAACACACCAAACTAAGCAAAGGAATGTTGGTTTGGAAACACAAGCAAATGCCACGTCACACGGTGGTATGTTTTTTTTTACAACTCAAGGGGATGGCATGTTCTGCTCTTTCACTGGAGCACATCGTTCAGAAGAAAGTACAAACTAGTGTTTCATTACATAATGCCTAACACTCAAGGCTATGTTCAAATGCAATTTCACACTCACTTCTCAAACTTACTTAGCTTACTTTCCCTAAACTGGTGATTTCCCAGTCGTATCTTTATTCTTTATTCTGAAGTTATTACTTTGAGTATTACTGCAAGTGCAGAGAAAGACTATGAAAAAAAACAGGGTAGAGAGAGAGAGAGAGAGAGAGAGAGAGAGAGAGAGAGAGAGAGAAGTACACAGATCCTGAGCCAGACCCAAACCCAAACCCATGGGCCTTTGAAAAACATGACGTGGCCAGGCACTCCAGTCCATTAAGCCACAGCACCCACCATCTTTATGAGTCTGTATGTCCTCCCAATCTTTCCCTGCCCTCTGTAGACTCGTATCAAAGTTCATTTGTTGAAACACCTCTTTGACCCTTTGTCAGTGATCAACTTACACCAGCATGTACCCCAAAGGTCACCTTTCCTAGCAAACAAACAAAAAAAATCAATCCACACTGCAGCCTTTCATCTACGAATAGGTCAATCTGTGGCATATGAATATCTTCTCCGCTTCTCACCAGTTTCCCTCTGTCTGCACTGTCTGTGGTCCCAGGAGATGTCCTCAGCTCCAGCAGCAGGTCAAGGTCATGCTTGATGGATAACACTGGGCTCGATAGGGCAGACATTGAGCTCTCCCTCATGTCTGAGCTTTGGTACTTATACTTTTATTGAGTTCTCTTTTGTATACTTGCTCGGTTCCCTTAGATGGGAGAATTAAATGAAGGCAACGGGGATCTCACCACTTTCCTGTCTGAAGGGATGTCCAATGCTTCAACATGGGGTCAAGGTCATCAGAGATGGAGACCAGTGGGAGAGCAGGCCAGACAATGAGTGCTCCTTCATGTCTCAGGTTTTAACAGAAATCTTTGTTCCTTTTCTTCTGGTGCCCTATTTCTTCAGTTAAAGGAATATAAATAGCACTTTTTGCAGCTTTGAAGTGTGTGGAGACTATTTGGCATTTCTAAAGTGTACAAAGGTATGGTGTGCTGCTTCTTTTCTACTTGACCATCACGTATGGTCTTCAGAAAAACTGCAGGGGCTTGAGTGTACTTGTAACCTCATTAATGTTTATAGTGGTATTGCATCAACGTTGAGGACTTAAATAACTGCTACAGTGCTAAAGTGGGTCTATAAGTGAGTCTTTAACAATGTATTTTAAATTCCCTGACCATTTATGGGTGCATTTTTACAGGAGCTGCCATTTAAAATGTGTCTGCTGGAAAATGACTAGCTAGTGAAAACCCGTCCCTGGAATGTAAAGCAGGTAAGGTATCAGTCCATTCATTTGAAGTTTAAAAAAAAGTGTCAAAACAAAATGTGTTTCAATTTTCAACATCTATTTAATATTCATCTAATCAATTGACTTACCAGAGCATTTCTTAATTTCACAGGGACAAGTCGCACTTGTTAATATTTCACCCTAAAATCTCAGAAGTGTTTATAAAGCGCTAAAGCAATAAATAACTTCCCTCCTTCCAATTTTTCTCACAAAATACAAATTAACATTAGTCTGCGTTCAGTCTTACATTTCTCATCCTCTTTCCTCCTCTCCTTTGTCTTTAGGGAAGGTCATGACACGTCCTTCCCCTCGACTGTGTTCCTTCCTTCTGTCACGCTCCATTGAAAAGTTTCCATGTAATCTTGCGGGTGTTTCTGGTCCGTGGCGCTTCATTTCACAAACAGAGCTTGACTTTTCCCTCCTCCCCATGGTTGCTAAACAGGTTGTTTAATGAATACAGGTGCAGTGGTTCTGCTCTGCCTATCAGGAAGACATGATCAATACTGTAGGCAAGCTGCGTTTAATTGTCTTTTGCTAACGTAGACTCTGCGTGAGGAGGAGGGAAGAACACCCTCCTCCTCACACACACACCCACACGGGACTCTTTATGCCTCTGCTCTTCATCATGCTCTACGCTACATCCAGTCATGAATGCAAAAGGTGACCCAATATAAAATCCCTTTGACTTAGAGCATTGCAGTTGAGGTGGGGCCTCAATCATGAGGACCAATAGTGAAATAGTGTTTGTGGTTACAAGGTTCAAGTCAAATGCATAGATATGGATTGGCATGGATGGATGTGTTGTTCGCATGCACTGTGTACGTGACAGAGAGAAATTCAGTGGAACATTTGTATAGGGAAGGCATTTGTTGTTTCTACCTGTCTTGAAGAGTATCCTCATGTGTGATGAGGTATTATGGGATGGACTAGGAACACTAAATAATGTCAATCCAGCAGGCTGCCATCTTTCTGTCTATTGTTTTCTATCTTGACCTGAAGGCACTGAATGTTTTCCTCCTTTTACAGCTGTTTTTGAGATTAAAAAATGTGTTTGTTTGTTTTCAGCTGTCGCCACCAACCTTAGGTATTCTCTATAGGCCACATTCCTGAATAAACTTACCAGCTAGTGGCATGGAGAGGAATGTGCTTCATTTCATCATTCCACCAGAGGGTGGCACTCCGTCTCTTTCTGAAAACCACCACTGTATCTGAGCCCCGACTGCAAAGGTTCAAGCTGGCCACATTATGAAAACTAAAGCTTGAATTTTCTGTTTCTTCTGGAAATGCATGGTGCTAAATTGAATAAGGTATTAATTTTACATTTAAGACAAGGTGCTGCAATAGGTATTTGAGAAACAATAAAATAGTAATGTACCTACATTTGAACATGAATTGGCTGAAGCATTTAGTCTGAAGGGGACTCATAGCAAGGTCTTTCATGCCCACGAACCTGACCCAGAAACAGATGAAAAGAATATGAATTCAATTACGATAACAATTGATCTCGCTATCTAGTCTGTTAAAGCAAGATAATTCTCATTTGTGGAGTCTCATAAGGAATTGGTTTTTCTGGGTTCAGTGATTCTCTCCCTGATAAACCCTGCACCCGAATACAATACTCAGACAGACACTGGTCCAGTGTCCTATCTCCCCTCAATTAACTTCAAACTGCTCTCCATTACACGCTACAATGAGACACGCCATTTCATTACCTCACACAGGCCCATCAGCGCTACTAATTGTTTTTCTTTTCGTTTTCTACATCCCTCCATCTCCCAGGGAGTAGCTGTGAAGATATCCCATGTTCAGAAAGAGATGGAAACAGGCAGGGGTCAGGGAAGGAAATAGAGTGATGTGTGTGTGTGTGTGTGTGTGTGAGAGAGAGAGAGAGAGAGAGAGCGAGAGAGCGAGAGAGAGAGTTAGTTGTCCTCTGTCCTGTGCTTGCTGTTTATTGCTCCAGTGGTGAACAGAGTTGGGGTGTTAGTGTGTATAACCTTCAAAGGCCAGGGACCTGAAGCACTCACCGGCACTTAATTCACAATCAGCAAAAGGTCAACACACACACACACACATACACACCTACACACACACACATACACAGAGTTGGAGAGAAGCTGTTGTTTACTGAGCTAACTGGCCAATGTCACTGCTGACCAGCTTGCTGTTCTCCAAACACATAGCAATTGCGGGATGAAAATCTAATCTACCAGATTAACAGGCTACAGTTGCAGCCCCCCTGGTAGCATAAAATTGACTTAGATACATAGTTTATACATTTTAGTTAGACCACTGCATGGCCATCATTAGGAAAGACCCTTAGTATCTCAGTGATTTGTCTTTGTGTCAGAATGGCGAGTCCTTTTCTGCACCCATGTACAGTGAGGTGGTGCATTACTGTACAAGAGTGATGTAAGAGGAACAACATCAGCCCCATGAGTCTTGAATCACACCACACAGAAGAAGGAGAAACAAGCCAGGAGGACTCAGCACTGCTTAACCCCTCGGGGGGGAAAAGGCCTCCTCATCATTAATTCACAAAGTGCAGCGTGGGTGCAGTGATGTCATACACCACTGGGGCGTCCTGGCTGTGTAAGACCCTCAGAATGAATCACTGCCCTTAAGTAACCTCACATCACAACTTAAATGGCATTCAAAAAAGTAAGAATTGAACAGAAATGACAGTCATCTCACTAGTAACAACAGCACGGACAATATTTGAGGCTAGGCTTTGTGTTGCGCCGATGTAGCATGGTGACACTTTTCTTTTCTTCATGTGTGTCCATATTGTGTAGACCTATGAAAGGCCCTTAATTACCTTTCCCTGAATTTTATATTGTGCGGCCACAAGAGTGTCTGGATACATCCAAGTAGCAAATGTACAATTTACAGTGTTGTTTGTTGCCTTTTTATTGAGCGTCGCTGTGTGGGCTTTGAATGTGCGATGATTCTGTTGATTGAATGTTGATTAAATGTTGATTGCATATAGACATCGCGATGAGTGGCAGAGACAAGTGGTTCCCAGAAGCTTTTAAAAGGAGACGACGCCACGGGTTAAATTCCATACCTCTCATGCTTCTCAAGGTTTTGTTTCATAACCTCAACAGTCTCTCTAACACTGCTCTAGATGTCCCATCTCATATTTGAGCTGAATTGAATCGAATACATCCAATTGAATGTGTACCAATGACTGAGATGTGAGGCAGGGTCCCCAGTCTCAAACTGAAATCGTTTCAGTCCTGCTATCCACGATTTGATTCACTCGCCCAACCAGCCGAGACCAGTTTGTGATGAGTTGCTGGTCTCCAACAGGGCTATAGAAATCGCATCCACGCTTTTTCACCTTAGCTGAGGCATACAGCTACCACCCTGAGAGAGAGAGAGAGAGAGAGAGAGAGAGAGAGAGAGAGAGAGAGAGAGAGAGAGAGAGAGAGAGAGAGAGAGAGAGAGAGAGAGAGATAACGAGTGAGAGTGAGCGAGATAAAGAGAGAGAGAGAAAAAGACAGAGGTCTCACAGCTGCAAGCTACTGGGCAAAAAGGTTGCTTGCCCAAAATTCAGAGGGCACTGGAGCATAGAAGAACAATCAAAGCTTTCAAACACACGTGCGCTCGCGCGCACACACACACACACACACACACACACACACACACACACACACACACACACACACACACACACACACATACATTCTCTTTGTACAGTTTCTTAGTTGATCCCCTTTCTCTGTCTCAACTTCTTTATCCTCTCATGGTGCCACATTAGTTTCCACATATGGCCCCATATCCAAGGATGTGACGCTAGTGATACACAAACAATGGCATATATTAACTATTAACATATAGAAACTGATCCCCACATTGTCAGATCTTTCAAAACATCACCTAGATTTTGTTATAAAAGGTCATCCAATTTACGTGATTATTTGGTTAAGTTAAGCTTTGCCTAAGGGACCTTTTCATTTTTTTCTCATTTCAAGTGTTCATTTTCCTTGTTACAATTGTTATTCAAATCAGGAGAAACTAGACTTGTAATGCAGAATGAATCAGGTGAGCATTGGCAGTGGCTCCAGTTGAAGTCAGTGTTCATGGGTTAGAGGAGAACCCGGTGAATCACTCATGAGCGGGAACCCCCCCCCCCCCACACACACACACACACACCCCCACCCAGCAAAACGAAACAAGTTAAAAACCAGGACTTGTGAACATAAATGTTCCATTGCCAATCGGGATGAGAAATCATCGATGGCTAGATATTTTAACAGCCATAACCACATAACCACAGCGTAAGTGAGCTAGGATATATGGGAATTGAAGCAACCCCCCTAGGGGCAGCAAAAGAGACAGCATTCTTGTCCAGAGATTAATTTCCTAGATACACCGATGACAAGAGGCTTAAATGAAGAATTTTCCTCTTTTTTTCATGTGAGTTCCCTCTGATGTCATACTCTGATGCTGTGGTAGCCTACCTGCTGTACTGTGCTATACTATATAATTACCTAGAACAACCTAAAACATTAAACTCAGTTATCATTGAGATTGAGCAATGCAGCATCACAGTAGTTCCAATAGGAGTTGTAGGAACTGGGCTTGCATTAGGAATGCAGTGCTCAAAAGTTGACTAAATGAAAAACCGCGAAGGAATGAAAACTTTGGTAGTATAATTACTAAGTCATCTGCATATATTCAAACAACAACAGAGACTTCGCCCAAGGAAGACCCTCTGTAGTCTTTGACAGGAAGAATGAAAGCACCCCCCCCCCATCTTTTCTGTGAAGGGACCAGGCACACAGGCACCCTGGCAAACCCTCATTATACTTTGAAGATCTGTCTTTGCCTGCAGCGCCCAACCTATGCACCTTTTTCGCTCAACCTCAACTGAAACAGATAACAAGTGAGCAGCAACAACCAGGTAGAAAAGACCACATTTGAATGTCAACCGTCAGATATCAGAAGAGAAGCTACAAATGGCACGGCTGCTTCGTCATTTGTAAAGACACACATTATCTCAACAGTCTGATAAGGCAAATAAAAGCCATGGGAATTGTAATCATGATATTGGGGATTAGTCTTGGGAACTGCATGGCATTAATTTGAAGTTGTTTAATGCAGCCCTGAATGCAAAATGAAAGCAATTCATAAGAGATGCATAAAGAACAGGCATGGTCGGAGGTAGGTTTTAATAATGGATGCAGTTCTTTATTTATGCAAATACTAGCTAATTTGTAATTATCTGAGTGGGTGCATGTTTGGAATCTTTTTTAATCATCGCCTAAGCATATAGCTAGGAGCTCCCATGTATAGCTGTGGATGGAAATGAGGTAACTAGAGAGTACAGGAACTGTACAGGTACAGTATTCCAGACATTTCATAAAAGGCAGGTTCCTTGGACCAAACTGTTGTTCCACTGTCATGGGAACACTATTCGGTGTTGTTACAATGGTTTACTCTATGCTTGCATCAGGTTAAAGAAACTGACCGGACTGTTGCTTCCTTGGAGGTCTGGTTGCCTCTCCTGGAGGTGTGTGTGTGTTGGGTGGTGGTTGTCTAGGTGGGTGTTTATATGTTCATACTTGTGGCTATGCAAGTACCATATATGTGTTTATATTCCTGGCGAAAGTCTAACCCTCAGTTTTCTGATGCAACTAATGTATTGATGCACAGAGGAGGAGGAGTTTGCAGTTTTCTCCAGAGGACTCGAACACTGTCAGAAGACTAGGGGTCCACGCTCACCTAGTCGATAAACAATCTGTGCACCACAAAGGAAGAATAGCCACCATTCTATTGCTCATCCAGCAAACACCTCCCTTTAAAATGTCAAATGAAAAAGCTGTTGCAAGGGTGCAGTGTTCTATTGATTCAAAATGGGCTCATCATTTGACCACTATGACCAATTTATGGACCCCACCATTTTGGATACAAAGAGGTGAAGCAAAACCATTTCACTGTTAGGGCTATTTAAGAAATGGCAGAATAACACATTAAAGTGTGTGAAAAGCAGTCAAGAAAACTGAAAAACATTACTTTGAGCTGTAGATTTTTTTTTTAAATATAGGGTAAGAGCTATGGAAGATAAGAGATGCTCAAAAGAACACCATTTTCTGTTTGCTACAAAGTCCCAGCAAAGGTATGTATTATTATATAATCTCCATCAACAATCAACATGAGAACTCAAAATAAAGAAGTGATAGAGAACAAGACTGATAGTGTGAGAGGGTGTGAGAGAGAATAACAAACACACAGATGAAGTGGAAAGAGAAACAGAAACCCAGAGGCAAAACCAAATAAAACCCAGAGAGAGAAGGAGAGAAGAGAGAGAGAGAAGAGAGAGAGAGAGAGAGGAGGAGAAGGGAGCGGGTGGGGGTGGTGATGAGGAGAGATGGGTGCTACAGTGTTTCATATGAACCAGTTTCCTTTGAAGACTGTATGAGTGTGAATTCAATCAGGTTTAATCTGCCTCCTTCTGTGCTGCTGGGCCCAGGGGAACCCTTCTGACCAACCATCCAGGCCTTTTTATTTCCAGGGTGGTCTTCTTCAACCCCTCCACCAACCATCCCTCCCTGTCATCTCTCAATTTCCTACTCTTCCACCCCCTCTCCCCCCACAACCCCCAACCCATCCCTCTTCCTTCTACCATCCTTTTACCCTCAGTGTCACAATAACAACCATCCTCTCCTCTTAGACACCTGAACCCAAACACCTTTGCACCGTTTTCATATGATTTGTGAAGATGAGAATATTGATCTGGGATGTGTGCACATGTATCAGGAATGTGTCTGTGCATGTGTACTGTGGCAAGTTGCCACCGTACCGGGGTTCGTGACACATAGGCAGGAGGAGAGTCAAGTGGCCAGCAGGGCCGTTTTATTTTCCCGCACATAAACCCGGCCCACTGTTGATGGTCGTGGGTAGAGCCGTCTCCCTCGGCACGCGCACCAACCTCCCTCCCGGCAGGCCAGCCGTAGAGCACCAAGGCTGCCGCCGGGCTATCAGGGGCATCCCTCCCCAACCCCGACTGGATAGCCCTTCCAGGCTGTGCCCGGCTGCATCCTCCGGGGCTCGCTTGGTCACCGCCCTGGTGACGCCGCTTCCCCACTCCGTCTTTTCGCCCTCGCCTTATCCCGGCAACCCAGTCACGGACCCTGCTCGGACATGGTTGCTGGCTCCTCCAGTCCGCCGGCCCTCGATCCTCCCGATCACTGCCGGCTCCTGCATTCACGCCGCCAGCCTCTCACACTGGCGCACTCCCGCTCACACATCCACACACAGGTTAAAAAGGCCCGGCTGCAATCAGCCTTAACTGGCCGCTGAGTCCACCCCGGGCCTACCACCCCCCCCCCCCCGAGTCTGCCACATGTACATAGGTAACTCGTTTCAGAGGCATAACATGACCTCTATAAAGGTTAAAGGTATTTTTGGTAACTACCACGCTGTTGGATCAGTGAGGATCATGGAGGTATTGACCTAGCTTACTGTCACATTATCTGTTTCATGTCACATGGGAGTTATAGATAGACAGAGTCACAGTATGCTGTAGAAAGCTGTAAAGACTGTAGAAACAAACTTAATTTCTGTCCAACAATTGTTCATACTGGGATGCAGAGAACAGACTATTATTAAAGGCCTGCTTATCTACTCAAAGCTTATTTCATTGTCTCCTTTACATCAATTTATTTATCCTCTACCAGGATCTTAACCTCATCTTGGTGGTGGAGTTGATGTACTTTAGTGACCCTGGGAGTAATTTGTTGGAAGCTCCTGGAAGGAAATCCAAGGCAAACTGTTCTCAGACGAGGGGTCAGAAATAACATTTCATAAAGACCCCTATGATTGTCTCTAAAACAACTGAGAACAACAAGGATAGCGGGGCTCACTCCTGGAGCTGGGCCTGAGAATGGTACTCACAGGCTCCTTGATAGGTAGTGGTCTCCAGCTCAGGAGTTGCCTGCGAGGCATGGGGCAAGTGAAGGGATACTCACTATACCGTCATTTATCTGACTGCTGCACAGTTGGAGTTTCAATGCAACTACTTGTCATTGTGGACATTTTCTCAATATAACTACTAAGTTGCAGAAAGGGAAACTCTGACTATTGTTTGCATGCATGCACCTAATAGCACTTTGGTGTACCTGGGCTTCTTGGAAACAGCGGGAGGAGGTGCTGGTGAAGGCTCCACCTACTGACTCCATAGTCCTACTGGGAGACTTCAGTGCTCCTGCTGGCAACAGCTGGGAAACGTGGAGGTGCGTGATAGGAAGGAACAGCCTTCCTCATCTGAACCTGAGTGGTGTGCTGTTCTTGTACTTATGTGCTAGTTATTGGTTGTCCATAACAAACACCATGTTTGAACACAAGGAGCTTCATAAGTGTTTACCAGAGCACCCTGGGCCAAATTTCAATGATCGACTCTATAAATGTTGAATCAGACCTGAGGCCATATGTTCTGTCCCTCTCGGGTGAAAGAGAGGGGGCGAGCTGTCAACTGATCACCATCTGGTGGTAAGTTTGATCAGATGGCAGGGGAGGCTGCTGGACAGACCTGCTGAACCCAAATGTCTAGCGAAAGTGTGCTGGGAAACTTTCACCTCCTAACAAGCTCCTCCTTTATCCTGGAGGAAGTTAGGGATGTGGAATCAGGAGTGGACCCTTTTTAAAATGCCTGTCAGCCCCCTGCCTTCTGGAAGCAGCAGCTAGGAGCTATGGCCAAAGGTGGTCTGTGCCTGTCATGGTGGCAACCCAAGAACCTGCAGGCCTGGTTGGCACAGAAGACTCCTGATCCAGCCAAAAAAAGCTGCAGCTACTATAGTTACAAAAGCAAAAGCCCAGGTGTGGGATTCCGAGTTCAGAGATGCTATTGACAATGACTTTTGGGTGGCTTCCAAGAGAGTCTAGCAAACCATTCAGAAGGGGGAGGTAGGACATTGCTTAGGCTGTTCTCAGTGGGGCAGGGAAACGCTAACATCAAGTGGGGACATTGTCCGAACGTGGAAGGAATACCAGCAGACATGCCCTCTGTTCAGGAGGTAGTGCTGGAAGATTCTGGAGAATCTGAGTCCATCTCCTTGGCCGAGATCAGTGAGGTAGTTAGAGAGCTCCTCAATAGGAAGGTGACAAGATCCATACTGAAGTTGACACATCTCTTCACTACCTTTAGATTGGCAGGGATGGTATTCCCCATCTTTAAATAAAGGGGAATGGAAAATAATTGAGGTATCATATTGATCAACCTTCCTGGGAAAGGCTATACCAAGGTGCGTGAAGGTCTGTCCAATGGTCGAGCCTACGATTCAGGAAGAACAATGCAAAATGTCATCCTGTTGTAGAACAGTGGGCCAGCTTTTTACTCCCTCACATATAACTGAGGGGTCATGGGAGTTTGCCAATCCTGGCTAGATATGTTTTGTGGATTTGGAAAAGGTCTAGGATTGTGTTACCCAAAGTATTCTATGGGAGGTACTGCAAGAGTATGGGGTGCCAGTTGAAGGTGGTTCAAGTACCTGGTAAGAACGCCACTAGATGCCTCTCCTGGAAGTATTCTGGGCACGGCTGACTGGGAGGAGATCCTGGGGCAGACCCAGGACCTACTGGACTGACTACATGTCCTAGCTGGCCCTGAGAGCACTTGGAGATCCCCCAGGAGAAGCTGGAGGACATTACTGGGGAAAAAGACAGATGGGCTACAGGAAATATTCACCTATCTGGCCATTTCAGTCACCCCCGTATTGACTGTTTATTCCATATGCCAAAATCCATGCAAATTCTGTCTCATTGCCTCCATTCTGTGTTGTTGTCTGTCTTTTGGTCTGTGTACCTGTGTGCTGTCCTGTCGTATGTGTTGCAGTGTTCTTCAGGCCTCAGTGGCTGTGTGATGAATCCTTATGGCCCAGCAGGCATCTGCCTGTATTACAGCTGGGCCAGCCTAATGAACTGGACCCAGACACAGGGATAATCAGATTAATGAATGTGTTCAGGTATAAAATGACCAAAATCAATGGGGAGAGCGAAAAAGAGTGTGGAGCCAAGCCATTGCCAAAGGAGGATGAGACAGTGTAGATAGGCATGGAGCCAAGGTCAGAGACCAAGCAGATGATTCTAGGGCAGAAGAAGGCTCTAGGCCATGGAACAAAATAAATATAAAAGATGACCAGGCAGTCAGAGGACCGCAACATCCTGTTTGCCTGCTGTTATGCCATATGAAAAGCATTACACTGAACAAACTTGGAACACTGACTGATATCTTTCAGACGCATGTGGTGAGAAAGGCCAATTCCAATCTTTACTACCCTGGTCACCCCTTTAGGGGGCAGTTTGAGTTGGGAACCACTTCAGAGTGCCTGAACTCAACAGTAAAAGAACCAAGTGAACCTCTCATTTATCCCCAGTTAGATTGCTTTGTTTGCTTAAATGGTAGATGTGATGATATGATGTTAGTCTATATGGGTATAACCTATGGTGATTTGTTGTTTTATTGTGATTTTGCATTTTTATTGCATTTACTGTGATTTTATTATTCTTTATTATGTGTTGTAATTGTATTTATGTACATGTATGCATGTATTTTTACAGCAAACCCTGTCTGTAAACAATATTTTTTTAAAGTTTCAACTTTAACATATTTTCGTTCCACCACTTGTACAGCCAGGATCCTCCATCCCCACTGTCTTATCAACTTCCTACCACTCACTTCACATTCTGCTGAAACCCTTTGTCACGCCCCTACAGGACACTACACCACATCTGCCAATGTGTAAACCTTCTGGGTTGAGGTCATACGGTTAATTTTTTCACTGCCCCACTGAGCCCACACACACACACACACACACACACACACACACACACACACACACACACACACACACACACACACACACACACACACACACACAAATAAACAGACCTGGTACAGATATTACACAGATCCAGATCACAGATATCTCTGTGTTTGTGCAATGGAAACATGGACATTTTGATAGTGTACCGTATATTAATAATTATTTTTTTTAATTTGAAAGAACATTAGGTAGAATTTATCATATTACATCTTTCCATTGTCATGTAATGTCTGTGGCAGATTAATTACATTTTACAATCTAAAGTTTACAATCTCACACTGCTCCTTTCTAATAAACAGAAAAAATTGTCTTTCATCCTGTTCTCTGGATTATTTATTGTGTTACAGATGCAAAACAAGATTATCAATTAATAACTTCAACAACAGCAAGTGTAGGACTATCAGCTATATCTCAAACCACTTAGAAGTGGATGTTTATTGTCCATGAGCTTCAGTGTTGCAAAAAGCTATTTGCCCCTTCAATGTAGATGTAATCTCCAGATGCTGAACATGAGCTGCTATGGTTATTACTTGAAACATGGTCCATGGACGCTCATGCCCATATCCTACTTTGCAAATGTAATGCAATTGGATGGGGACATGTTTTAAAAATCAACTTGAATATTCATTCAGTGAAAGAATGAAATTTCAAATTGTGCAATGGGTCATGCTGTGGTAAGGTATCTTTCCATTGTTCCATAAGTTGACTTAACAGGTTGTAGGTTTGGATGATGTTGTTCTCTCTCTCTCTCTCTCTCTCTCTCTCTCACACACACACACACACACACACACACACACACACACACACACACACACACACACACACACACGCACACACACACACACACACACACACACACACACAAACAGACCATTTCACCTCATCCTGCAGCATCCAGGCATCCAAGCAGGAGCCAGGCAAGAAGGCACATGGGAGCATCTTCACAGTAGGCACAAAACACTGCCTGAGAAGGTATTTCTCACTCTAGCATATCACCCTGAGACTGATGCCACCCCGGGAGAGGAAAAAAAGCGAAATAGAGATAGAGAAAGAAGAGAGAGAAGGAGAGAGAGAGAGAGAGGCAGAGTTTTTGGAACATTGTGTTATTTGTGTTATTATGTTTACTCACAAAATTGATGCAATAATTTTCATCAGCCTTTTTTATTACATCATTTTAGCATGGTATTGTAATAATTTTCAACGTTTTATGAGGAGGTAGCATTATTAATTTAAGAGCTGAGTTTGCTGGGCTGGTGCCACATTTGTTCTATCCAAAGATAATGTTTTTAAAATTACAGGTTACAGTTTGATCAATGGAAATACAAATATAAATTGTATTGAGCTAGGTAAGTCATTTGATGGTGTATATCAGACATTTCAAACTTAAATTGAAATTGAGTTGTGCAAGCAAATTGGGCAAAGAATGATTCAAAGCGTGTCTGTTTCTGACAAACTAGGGCTAACTAAGGCAACATGCTGTGCAGTGTGCAGTTGAATCTGTGAGGATTTAGGCTTCCCACAGCGTCTCTGAAATCAGTGTTTTCAACTCATTTGGCCCATTTGGCTCTTGTCTTTGTTATTCTAATTCATTAGCTGTAGACAGAAGCTATGAAGTATCCCAGTATGAATCCTGTGCCATTGAGTTTATAGTTCTTGAGAGTGATCAGATGATTCAAATACATGAATGGAGATTTCTTGTTTTATCGGTGCTGACTGGATTTGCCTCCACCTCTATTAGAACCCTTGACTTCTTGCTGGTCGTCAATATGGATGTGGATAGCGTAACTACAACAGGCTGCTGCTCCCATCATATCTTCACGAGGAATCATTTCACTCAATTGAGTGGTATAGTCAAAGCTTGCAAAATGTCTCCTTAATGATCCCCTTACTTTCTGAGACTTATGAATAAAACACACTTAGATCAATGAATTATTGACTACGTGTCATCAAGTAAGGAAACCCCTAATGAAAAAGTGATATCAATCCGGGCTGTAATGAAATAGAAGAAAATAAATCCTTTCCCTTTATATGGCTACTAATCAAAAGAATTATTAGCCCTCTTTATTTATGTAACTGCCGCACAATAAAAAAGAAAACAAAGAAATCATCTCTACAGAGCTCTGATTCTTCAACACATTTCACTGCAGCACTGTGCTTTCTAACTGGCACCTATAGCCCTGTATGACTGTGTGAACACTGCTCTGAAGCAAATAGCCACATCCATGTGTGGTGCTTTAAAGCCTTTTTGGAGGGTTATTAATAGTTTGCCGTAGGGTTATAATAAAAATACCTGCAAACAATGCTTTTGTATCTATTTATAAGTCTCAGCATACTGCTTCTGAGTCAGTAATTGACTGTGCCCTTTAATAACAGTCATGTTTTTTCCACACAATATACAATACCCAAGTGCACATTTCCATACAAACAGGCTTGTTTTGCATCGCCAAAATACTTAAAATACTCAGATCATCCGTCTCTGCCTGTGTGTTGTTGCCGTCTATAGATAAATAGCGAAGTAGGTTCTGTCTATTTGAGAAGAGCTGAGAAGCTATGGGCCCATTTTGTGTTTCTCCCTGACAGCCCTGTGATGTGTACAAAGCCCCCATTCCTCAGCTGGGAAATCAGCCTTACTACAGTCCCGTCACAAACAATCAGCACTCATTACCCACTACACATCACTACATTCTACCCCATTTACCTCCGATGTCTAGGGTGTGTGTTTGTGTGTATGCATGTGTGTTTGTCTGCCAATGTGTGTGTCCTGGTGGGTGCAGCATACGATGATTTTGCTCGCGCACCATGAGTTGTGAGTAATTCCTAGGTGAACTGCCGGACACCTTTGAATCCCTACCTTGGTGTATGAGCTCTATGGTTGGACAATGGTGTTGACGTTACTTGTTCCTGCCAACTTTACCCCGAGTCCAAAGAGGTGCTTTTATCTGCCCTGCACAGTGCCCCAACATTGAGCACTCAACCAATTATCTCCACGTCTGACAGAAACATGCATGGTGTGTTCATACTCTCTATCTCTATGGCTTTTTGAAAGACATGATGATCACAACCCAGTGTCAGGGAGAGGCCCGTTCCAGGAATGGAGTGTAATTGGTGAGAGAACTGTGTGCTGGTTGCTCTGTGTGTAAGCAGATTACAGGCTGGCAAAGTCGAGGCCCCCTCAGGGCTGCACAACATGGCTGTTGGTACGTGGTGTGTAAAACAAGCATGTCACTCATGAATTATACATGGGAGAATGCCCAGCCATGAAATTGGGACTGAACCATAGTAGGAGAGAAGGGGAGTGGGTAAGAGAAGGAGAACGGGAGGAGAGAGAGAAGAGATGAGGAATGAGAGAGAAAAAGACATCACTTCATGACAATTAAAGAGAGAACAGGTGTGTAGCCAATCACCAGGAAGCCAGCCGTTATAGAGGAGCGAGGGATTTGCTGGAAGCAGACAGCTCCAGTGTGTTCTGCCATTTTGCATCGTTCACAAAGCATTGTTGCTGTTTTGTGTACTTCCCCTTCAGCTAACAATAAGCTTGTTTTGCAAAGAGTCCAAATTGTTGTTTACCATTTACGCCAAAGAAAGGCCTTTTCCTGCACAGGCTTTTGTTCTCTCCTGGAAGTGTGTTGTCTTCAGGATTAGTCTCTTTCATCATTCTAAATGGTTCCCTTTTGGACTATTAAGCTTTCCCCTGCATGCTATGCTTCACTGCTCATTAAAAGAGCATAACATACTCATATATTAGACCAAATTATTTGGCAAAAGACTTTCGATGTTCACTTTTCCAGAACTTTTCCACAACTGTTGTTCTGCCCAAGCAAGTTGCTTGTTAAATCTCTACAACCTCTGGCTAGCGATTGTGTGTTTCTGTGTGTACGTTTCTGTGTGTATTCTGTGTGTGTGTGTGTGTGTGTGGGGAACAAGTTGGCAATCAAATATAGGGATCATCAATTTGCTCCAGTTCCCTTATCTACTGTCACTGAAGGAGAGATTGTTGCCTTTTGATCTATCAGTCAATGTGTATTTCTTTTCAGTCAAAACCTTTAGAATTGGACCATTGAACCTTGTAGATAAAGGGTCTGGAGTTGGATAATCGCTTTGAAATCTTTTGAAAGAAACTCATTTTCAGGGACAAAAGAGTCATTAATTTAACTCAGTCAAACGTCCTGATTCTCTTTGAGTCAGCATATTTAGTCCAATCAAAGCTGGATATTAAGGACATAAAATACAAAAATAGGGTTCACCATGTAGATGCTTGAGAAAAAAACATTTTGTTGTAAGGAGGGCTCTTTGTTCCGAAATTAATTGGAGTAGAGTTCAATCAATGTATGGGCAGTATTTGCAACTTGGTATTTCAGATTTGATTATCGATTATGATTATTGATTCTTAAATATTTATGGAGATTAGAAGTTCCTGCCTTTCCACCACAAATGCCCTCAATAATCATCCCTGTCAATTAAAACCTGCAAAAATACATCTGCAGCATAATCTTGCTATTGACAAGAGTGACACTACTAGTCTTACATGTCCAGTTTGTGGGTCCGTTCCATTTTCTCCCTCACCCATAAGTTTGTTTTAAGGAAAGACATAACTTATCTCTGTCACATTCTTACCAAAATTACAAGGCCACATGCACTGCAGCACCCACCCAGTACACAATCAACCCATTTAGAGTGTCACAGCTGATAATGATGCTCATTCCAAGACACATGACAAAACTAAATTGCCTCCTCTGAAATCAGCATGTAGAAAACCAGCCTCTGATAGAGATTGTCCAGTGCCAACGAGCCTCACCACGGCGACTTTAGCAATTCAAATCACCTCTCTCCTGTGCCTTGCATTAGGAGGCGGCAGAGAGAAAACCTTGTTAATGGTTTTCATTTACCCCCCAGCCAGACTAATCACACCAGCATTGGTTCCACTCACTGCTCTGACTGACGCATTGGAAATACTGCAGGGGCCGGCACTGTAGGTGGCAGTGGAGCAGGTCGATGCCCCTCCGTCACCCGGAGTCCCAGTGCCAGATTTCACCACACAACCTCAGGGCACGGGACAGAGGACAAATGGATCTTGGCACATTTGTCACATGCACATACCCATACACAGAAGTATGCGTGTGGAAGTGCACGTCCAGAGCCGACCTGTGCAAACCTGTGTCTGTGTGTGCATGTCTGTGCTTGGCAATGCCCATAAAACAACGCTTCCCTCTGGGTAAACTGACCCAATTGAGGGCCAAAACATCAGATTTATGTGCTGTACTAGAAACAGGTTTTAATCCAAGGGAAGACACGTGCATGTATTCACGTGTGTGTGTGTGTGAATGTTTGTATGTATGAATGTTTCATTACTGTCTGTCAAGATATGTGTGCGGCAATGCTGTTCATGGTAGTTGTGCAACTGATGTGCACATTCAGCATTAAACCCTCATTAATAATCTCATTAACTCAAGTATTTATAAACATGGTGGATTAATAAAGAGAGATTTAACAGTACCCACAGTACATGAGCAGAAAGCTATATGGTTTATTCATACTCATCCTTTATTTATCCATAAATATTCTGGACAGTGAACATCCACCCAGAGAATTGTATAACTGACTCATAACGTGAGTCATTCCTTTCTGCAATCAGACTCGTTCCTACACTCATTCAAGTTGTTATTTGTTCTTGCAGGTTGCTGGCTGCTTTAATTTTTGGTTCATGTATTGCTGTTTAAACATACTATAAAAGTTTCAAAGATAGTCAGTCAAAGTAGAGAGCAGCATCCAGGCCAATTTCCTGCTGAGTCCATCCCAGCAGTGGGTGGTTGCTCTCTGGCCGCGCTGTTCTGTGGGTGATAGAGGAGCAGCCCAGAGCCCTTGCAGCTAAAAAACCTCCACCGTGTTTTTCAAAATTAATCATTCAGAGTTGAAGGTTCCATTTGTGGAGATCGTGTCCATTTGCCACATGGCCGAATAACTGAATAAGTCAACAACAACAAGGAGACAGAATTCTTTCTTGGCCTTGGCCATTTCTCAAAATACCTCTCCTGGGGCTGAAACTGAGACGATGGGAAAGGAGAGGAAATGGGAGAGCCAAATGCGTGGTGACACTGTACACCACGAGACACGGTGATGAAATAATAAATATTGAACATTTAGGTCATACTTTATTCTCAGTAAAAGCCTCTTGTGTTTTTGGTGCATTGAAAGAGCTTGAATAAACCCTCTAAATCTACCTCTCTGCCTTGCGTTATGTCTACACGTTAACCAGAGTGCCTATGTCCTTTGTGCAGTACCAACACTCCAAATAAAAAACTGAAAAACTTCTACTACAGGTACAACATATAACTTCTTTATCCAAGAAGCCTTTTTCTTATGTGCATAAATCCAACAGGAAATGAGATAAATGAACAAATGAACAAAAAAAACGTAAATTACAGTGGACACCTCGGCACAGACCGTCTATATTCCATTTTGCTGTGATTTATAACAACAATACAAATGATTTGTGTGATTCCAGTCCTATGGTTGCCCCGCTCAGGATTTACACACAGGACATTGTAATTACAACAATGATGCTCTGATACATTTTAGGTGCAGGAACTAATTAAATAACACATTTTCCCGGCTTTGTGATAATTAGCTAGATGCTGACACTACATGTCAAGGGTTTTTGTGAATGAATAAAATGAGCAGGTTATCACCCCTCACTCAGCTGCAGTAATCAAGCTGTTTGGTTTGGAATATTGCAGAAAAAAACAGGAAATAATAAGCTCCACTCAAAAGGAAAAAAATCTGGCCTAACCATACAATTTAACCAGAATGATACTGGAACCTCCAATGTTTTATTGAGCATGATTACAGGAACACTTAAGCTTCAGAAGAAAAGCTATTTACATCCATAATTTCTCCAATTCTGTGTGAACACCAAATAAAAAGGCACCAGTTGTGAGTTAAAAGTGAAACATGTAACCCTCTGGTCACACAGCTTTGATGGCTATATCTGTTGTATGAGTCGTGAGTGTGTGTGCATGTGTGTGTGTGTGTGTGTGTGTGTGTGTGTGTGCTCAGTATCCTCAGTAAGCACACATATGAACAGGTGCGCTCTCTTGCCTGAGTTACGGTGACCTGCCTCATACTCCCTGCTGATTAAATAGCTTTTTGAGTGGTTGCAACATCAACACCATCCTAGAATATGGAGACATCTGACACTTGTAAAAGCCTGAAGAAATAACGTGGCAAGAGGGTGCTGTCTTACTGAAGGTTTATTTTTTCCTCCATCACTTATTAGACCATAACACCAGAATTGTTGCAACAATAATGTTCTTAATTAATAAGGGTCAGGTTTAATGCATTTTTTTTTTGTGTTTTGAAGGTTCTTAGGAGCTCACACATAATTGTAGCTGATACGTCAGGGACATTTCCAGTTTTGTAAGATGAAAAATATAATGAAAAATATAATTTTCAGATGCGAAGCGATTGATCAAGTGTGATTAATTCTGATCTGCACATTTGCATGTCTTGCCAATGGAAATGCTGCTTTAGGCATGTTGACTGCTTAACGAAATCTAATCATGGCAGTGTCACATTATCCAATTTACCCAACACTATTTCCTGCAGAGTACATAAACTAACAAAGGAGAGATGCAGTGTGGCGTACAGTTTTGAGGCAGGACCAGATGGTACATTTCTATGCATCATTATTTGATAGATGTTTTTAAGTTATCCTAGCGATACTGGCTGACTGGCATGCTAGTAGCTAACAACAAACTAGCTAACATGCTAAGCATAGCATCGCAGCCAAGGGGTAGCTAGTCTATTAGCTACCAGCTATGATAATGATAGATATCCATTGCCAGTGTTATGTTTGAGCTCTTAATTTAAAATGTGGAAATTGTGACAGCCTCTCAATCAACATTGAGCCAAGATATCATACATGCAAACACAAAGTTCACTTTTCTTTCTATTTCTAACTCTGCTCCAGGATAGCTGCTAAGTGGATAATAGTGGTGCCCTCCTCAAAAGCCTGTCCAATCACACATGACATCATATCCTTTTTCATTGTGAAGAGATACTTGTGTGTGTGTGTGTGTGTGTGTGTGTGTGTGTGTGTGTGTGTGTGCGTATGTGACTGACTGAATGCTGCTTTGCTCAGACTGCCAGTGATGTGCCCTGTCAGGGAGCAGTAACACAGGTCTCTAACCATCACATTGTAGTGCGGCATTGTATGATGATAAGAGAGTGCTGGAGACACTCGGCAGCCTCTGGGGTGCTCGGCTGCAGTGGAGGTGCAGCAACACTGCCTCAAATTTGTCTCAGGTTGTGGCATTAACTGTCATGGGCTGTGCCTTGTTGGTGTTATTTCTCTCTCTCTCTCATTCCATCTTTCTCTCGCTCTGCTTTTTTTTCACCCTTTTTGAAATAGTCTTTATTGATTTATTATTACGTTCATTTAGCAGTGCACTGTCCCACGATCCACGGGGTGCCAATTTAATTTTAATGTCATTTTTCAATAGGTAATTTGGAAAATATCTGGCATAACAACATCAAATCTTGAAATTCAATTGATTACGCACGGACTGTTGGCGGATGTTGAAGTTCAGAGGAGTGATGACAGAGACGGTGGTGATGCCTTCACATGCATCATGCATCATGTGCTTGAAGTGATAGCATAAAAAGGCTACTTATAGTTAAAGGTCAAACAGCATGACACCACCCACCCACCAGGTTCAGTGTTATTTTCCAAGAATGTCAATTGGCTTCTTCAACAATTACTTGATGGCTGAGATCAGTAACATATTCATTATTTGATTTCCGGAAAGATGGAAAAAATGGAACTATTCACGAAATGGCCATGAGGAAAATATGACAGAGTTAACATGTCCAAGCCATTCTTTTCTTGACAACTGTTATTCTTGCAGTCAGAATGAGTCTAAACGGCAGTGCCTACCCCATGTCAGAGAAATGTTGATATGTATGGATGGTCTGTAAAAAGTGACTTCACCCATTACCTTCCACACCATGGTCTGAATAGAACATTATCTTCCCTCCCTCTATGTCCTTTCTATCTTTGTCCCTTCTCTCCTGCTGGTGTGCTGTGTGACAGCTAAACACTATTTGCTGTTCAACAGCCACCGTTGCCTGCACCCCACTGATTTTCATCGAAATTGCACGCATCACCCAATCTCCCTTCCTCTTTTTATCTACCTGTAAGGCAATATGTGCCTGGGGAAGACAAGAAAGAAAGGTGGGCTGTAGAGACGACGATAGAGGGTAACGTGGATGTTATGGAGCATTAGAGCTGTTCCGTATCCTGCACAGCCTTTGTAGATATTGGCTGGTATTGGCTACGCTATAAACGAGCCCTGACACTGTTTACCACCTTGACTAAACAAAAACATCTTCAAAGTTGTGTTGATGCTGCCCAGTCAGTATCAACTACACACTTTTGATTCACATCCATCTGGAAATTACATTCCTTTAGAAAGAAAACAGAGAGCATGGGGGTCATATTTCACTCGCACTATCTCTTCCTGTAGCTACAAACATTACCCTGTTCCTATCTTTATCTTCCCGACTGCAAAGTCATCATAGGAATATATAGCTACAGTGTTTATGCTATATCTAATAAGCTTAATTTAGCTTGCTCAGATCTAGCCTACATGTGACTACTATTGCTGCTGTGTTTTGCCTCAAATACCTCAGCAGTCTCTGCTGAATCAGTAAGGCCCATATGCACATTATCCACAGGATTGGGAAAGCATTGTACAGATTATCGACCTGCCCAGTGGTGTGACATTAACATTTGAGAGATAACTGGAAAAATGGCCAAACAAAATGTGACAGTATAACTCACAAAATTCAAGAATGAATGGTTTCCCCCAATGGGGTATTAAAGCTTTCTGAATCTGAATGAGTCCATTGCATTGGAGAAATAAGGTTTATATTAATTTCAGTCAAAGTAAGAATCTCAAATGCATTTAGGGGTAAAATCTGAATTATTTTACTATTTATCTTTGTATATAGTTTATCTCTCAATGTCATTGAGAGACAGAGGAGAGAAAGATACAAACAAGCAAACAAACATTTATACTTTTTTTTTTAAATTAATGAAGAAAGCAAGAAAGAAAGACAGAACGGAGAACGGTATTTATAAAGAGAGACGGTCTTGTGCATATGTGTGTGTGTGTGTGTCCCCTTGTTGAGGTAGAAATGTCTTCCAACCTCCGTGATTGAATCAGCATGATGTCAGACTTGCTGAAAACATTAGGTATGATTAGTAACCGTGGGGCTCAGATGTCCTTCTGAGCAACCAATTACATACTGTATGTGGAACAAGAGGACCACCTCAGCTGAGAGCACTGGCCCTGTGGCAGCTTCACTGCTCTCACCTCCTCATTCTGGCCAAGTGGCTCTTCACCTGCTGGGTCCCTATCATATGTCTGGAAATACACCCTAATTTCTATGTATGGAGCTCTATACTGAAGAAGGGCCAACTGTAAGTATAGGGAGTGGTGTGCCACCTGACTTCGCACCAAGCTGTGTCTCCATAAGTAGGGAGGACAGTCTGTGTCCATCCCCCGGAACAATTACTTCTCTTAGGGAAGGACATTTGACATGGATGTGGTCACACATGACCGCCTGAGCAGGTTTTCCACCAGTCTGTCCGCCTCACGTTCTGACACTGCTCACAGGGAGAGAAGGGAAAGGAACAGATTTTCACCAGTGACAGAAGCAGTGGAGGGGGAGCACTGGCTGATTTTTGCACCGTGAAGGTGTCAGCTTCTTCGACAGACGGCTCCTTAACAAGTGGTCTGCCCCTGTTGAACCCTGTGATGATTCGCAGCAGCCAAGCAGACGGGCAGGTGGCCTGGTGGTGTGACCCTGGCCCGGGGCCAGACACCTGGGCAGGAGGGGACTGAGGAGAAGGCCATCGGGACCAGCTGCTGCTGATGACACCACTGTGGGACCGGTACCATGAATCAGAGGAATAAAGATCCAATATGTTGATGAACTCTGTGTTAATGGAAATATGACATGTATATATACAAAATGCTAAATATAGATTTTGTTTTGTCAAACTCATATTCATAGTTCTATCCTCAATAACCCATCTATTTTGTAAACATGGTCTTAAGGTGACTTATAACATTAATAGTAAACCACACTTAATGCCAGCAAGCATTTTGAGTCAGCCTTTTTAAATGGGAAATATCTCATTTTCCAATGAAATGGTACTGTACATATAACAATCCTTAAAAACTATCAATTACAGAATTACATCCTCTGAAACTATATCAGCAACCATCCATCCAGCATCCATCTCTTGTGGAATGTAGTTGGTTAGTTTGCATATCTATTCAGTGTCATCCAAACACACATCCTGGTTTATCCAAACAGCTCACTCTTCCAGACAGGGAGTTCAGTTACTGTCTGACTCAACGTTAGAATGGGCAAGGTGCCTGAGCTACATAACGTGAATGCGGTATGATCACTCGTTCCAGCATCACAGAAATGGCCATCCTCCTGGGATTTTCACACTTCAGTCTCTAGAGTTTATCAAGGATGGTTTCATAAACAAAACACAACCTGTCAGCTGCAGTCTTGTGGGCCAAAAAAAAAATGAAAAAAAAAACACTGATGAGAGGGGTAAGAGGAGAATGGCAAAACTCTTGTGACCAGGTGGGCTACAAGTGTTGAAATGTGAGCTCAGAACAGTGGTGTGCAGAACGGCATCTCAGAAAACACAACAAATCAAACCTTGAAGCAGATGGGCTACAGCAGCAGAAGACCATGCTGGCTTCCACCTGTGTCAGATAAGAACAAGAAGATGAGCAGGTGGGGATGTTATCACCAAAACAGGATGCTGGAAGAGTGGAAGAGTACCACAGATGATGCATCACACTGGTGGCAGGGTCAGTTTGGTGTGAACAGCTCGAAGGCCCCTTAAACGCCACACCATAACTAAACATTGTTGCTGACCAGGTACATCCCTTCATGCTCCATGTCACAAAGCACACACCATCTCAGGAACATGTCAGGAATATGACAGTGACTTTAATTTCCTCCAATAACCTGTGCAGTCGCCAGATCTCAACCGGACAGAGCACCTTTGGGAATGTGTAGGAATGTGTTGCCGGAAAAAATCGAGTCAGCCTGATCCAAGATCCCAGCGGAGCGTTTCCAGCAACATATGTTGGAGATTTCAGGTTTTTCTGGCTGTAGAAGTATATCCCACCTGACACCAGCCAGATGTACCTGATTAAGTTGCCGCGAGTGTTTATCACAAACAAGCACAGTAAATGGGAATTACAAATTTAATGCTTTGACACAAAATTTGTTTCTAATTATTTCCAAAGATGGGTGGTCCAAAGTGGGTGACACTTCACAATAAATGCACAGTATTGTGAAAAAAGCATTCAATCAATTGGAGATGACAATTACATTCACCATATGCATCACAGATATTTTCAGATTCCAGTCTATAATATATAAGCAGTGTCCCTTTCCATTGCATTTTTCTATCCTTTTACTACTATCTTATGACCCGCTAGCTATTTTAATAAAGAACAGAGCACACAATAGACCCCATAAGGTATTACACATCTACCTTAAGTTGTATCCAATGTACAATGACATGAAATCCGATGGATTTGGTGTCTGGATTCATATCAAACACATGTGGAGGCATGCCTGCACCAACACCGCAGGATTTGTTGTGGCTGTACACACATATTTATGAATATCAATAAGTGTAAACAAAACACGTTTAGTGAAATGAATAAATGTTTCTTGATGTTTTCTATTCCAGGTAATGCCTTGTTAAGCACCTGTACTCTTTGTAAGAAAAGAAACTGTAATGAAAAATGAAAATTCTGATGAGAAAGTCACTTTTAAAAGCAGAGTTAATCAATCACAGAGAGCCTACTGCTAACGGTTAGCTGGACCGTTGCACAAAACGACTTGATTACAGTTGCTGTTGATTTCAAGAGATTGATTTGCGATGGTGTGATATTGAAACGTGAACAGCTTTCAAATGGTAATTCCCCCATAGTAAGCATGACCAATAGGGATCAACTGTTATACCTGTTTAACACTTCACACCCTCACCTAGTATCTACATATGAAAACCACTGAAATCAATACAGAGGCACACAGGGTTGTAGAATGGAAAATCAATGGCAGCAAACACTCATTATGGGAAAAACAGCAGAGCAGGGCACCAAGGGGATGTGCTGTTACCGGTCGGGTTCGTGTTGATGAGTTGAGGAGTCGAAGAGTCCAATAACCACATGCTAGACACGTGGATGGAATTTGCGGGAATGTCACGTTTATCTACTCCAATGGGCCATTTATGTGGCTCTCAGTGTTGCTGAAAGGAAAGTCAAAGCCAGTGAGGGATGCGAACGCTACCTATCCCTTTCACTCCCGGGCGTGACATATTTTTACGATGGCTGTGTAGAGCTCAGCAGGAATCTGACATCTCTTAAATTAAGGGGTAGATGTGCGGATGTAGAGAATTGGAGGGCTGGAGGATATAGGGATATAAAAGGTTAAAGGTGAAGGGATAAAGGTCTGCCCAAAGAAATTGCAGTCAGTTCCCTGCTGCTCATTTTGGATTAGACTCGTATAAAGAAGTGAGGTGATTTTATGTGTATTGTTTGTTTGAGGAGTGTGAATGATGCGCCCACTAAAATCTAATCTTTTGTATGGTTTCTTTGCAATAGCAATTTTATTTCAATACTAAGTGATAATTTGTGAGATGTTTGATCCCTCTTCTCACTCCCCCCTCTGTCTATCTTCCTTTTGCTCTTTCTCCCATTCGGTCTTTCTCCTTGTCTCTGGATAACAATCAATAGTTATTATCTGCTGAGTGTGGCGACAGACACTGCACAGGGCCCCCATTCTGAGTTGATGGTGCTTTTTCATTATAGCTGACACTAGTCTAAACAAAGCAGGCCTATTTCCCTGCCACCAGACAAACACACTCTCCATAATGGCACCAGATAAAAGAGAAGCAGGAGGGAAAATTGAGTTTCACATAATAGGGAATCACTAACTCGGGACCACTTCTTTCCCCACTCGACTTTTCCCCTTCTCCAGCCTTTTGTCATGAAGTGCCACATTTGGCTAATACACAACCAACCGAGTGATGTTAATTTCTTACCTCTTCCCATTGATCTGTCCATTCTTCCATTCATCCCATCCATCCCATTATTCAGTCCAAATACCAATCCATCCATCCATTGATCCATCCATCCATTCATCCATTCAGCCATCCATCCATCCATCCATCCGCCCACCTGTCAGTTTGTAGGTGGGTGGTAAGGTTGTTTTGTTTTGACGCGGTTGTTGTTTCATAAAATAAATAAATGATGTCTGCGCAGTGGAGTGGAAAGCATAACGAATGGCAGTTGGAGAAAAGGCAATTTAGGGAGAAGTGCACTGGCTGGCGAAGGAACGGAATGGGTTTTTACTGTGAAGTATAACCAATGCATTACAAAACGCATCACCAGAGCTTTATTGAAAAAGCCAAGTACCCCTCTCTCCCCCCTACGAAAATGGCCAGCATTATCATGGCCTACATGCTTAGGCACTGAAAGTCACTTTCAAAAAGTCATGGAAGAGGTTTTTATTGCAAGGTCACACACAAATAGAGGAGCCAACAGTGAATGAGCAAGAGGTGGTTGTTTTTCAATTCACTTGCGTACGTCGGTGCAGATGGCACATGGGTTGGTGTCAAGGTTGTGTGATGCCTTGTGCTTTTCATTCACAATGCAATGCTATTCAACACTCTGTGTCTCTTCATAAACTGACTTTTGTAACGTAATTACTGGACCTACAGGAAATGGTCCTGCTTTTTTTTTATCACTTATCACTAGCCCATGTTGGGTATTTCTGAATCCCAATAGCCACCCAATAATAGCTCACAACTACAACTTAATAAACATTACAGCTAACATACACTTAGCAATACATCATCAACAAATGATTAAGCCCACTTACAATGAAGAAGTCTCACAAACAATATGAAAAACATTAAACAATTAAATGTTGGAAAATGACTCAACTTACCTTATCAGGAAACCAGGGACACGAATCTTCTACCAGCTTGCGAAATGCTTCCACAAGCAATTTGAATAGTAGAGAAATGTGAAATGGAAAAAGCAGTCTTCCAATGCAACTGCACTGAAACAAATCGCCGCAGCAGGAGCAGTAACTTGTTGGCCATCAGCTTGAATATAAAGGTTACTACCACAGGCATTCCAGACATGTGCAGTTCAAGGACCCAATAAAAACACTACAGTCTCTTGCGACATCAGTACATGCAGATGCTGGCCCTTCTTGCATGTGTAAAAAGGGAAAGTTTAAAGAGAAAGAAAGTAAAAATGTCATAAAGATGCTCCAGGAGAGATTATTCTACCAAGTTCTCTCAGGCTGCCAAGGCTGTCTCATGTTTTAAAGCAGGAACTACAACACGAACTACAACACCTGCAAACTTGTCCTCCCGTCTATGGATATTACTTGAGGTGCTATTGATGTAAACAGGCCTCAGAAAGTTACCTATAATATACACATTCAGTGGTCACTTTATTAGGTACACATCTCCAATTTATCCAAACAGCTCACTCTTCCAGAAAGTGAGGCACGTGGTCATGTTATATAAAGCATGCATACACCGTTAAGAGGTTCAGTCGCTGCAGGAATAAACATTAGAATGGGCAAGATGCAGGATATGAGAGACTGCATGCTTCTGAAACAGGAACTGAGTGACGCTATCAAAGAATTCAGGAAGCAAAAAGGTGATCCTGGTACTAGCTTGGTGTACCTGATAAAATGGTCAACGGATGTAGAGGCTGACCTACAACCTGACCCCACACACCACCGGGTCATGCTTCTCTGTGTCCTTCCAAAGTGACATCACCACTTATCTCCACAGGAACACAGTTGCACAAATACACACATTGTTGCTTAGTCAAACATGTGCAGATGTACACATGATCGCACAAACACACACACACCAAGGTCATGCTTCCTAGAGTAAGGTTTATCAAAACCTCCTCTAGACACAGGAGATCTATAGCCTGATCTATAGGCTCAGGGGCTCAGTGATGGGTAGGGAGACTGGAAGATGGCTGGGACAGAGATGGTAGTCCACCGTGCACTGCACTACAGCCTACATCTCGCTGACAGAGCTAGTCTCAGGGGCTTAGGCACACATTCTCTCTCTCTCTCTCTCTCCCTCTGCATTTGTGTGTGTGTGTGTGTGTGTGTGACTGATTTGGGGTTTTATAATAAGTAATACTCCCTGCTTTGTGTCCTAAGGCCAGTGATGAAGAGGTGATAGGGCTCTGAATACACTGTGAACCTTTGTTATCCGGTACTGCGTCACCTGAAACACTCACATCTTTGAGTCATCCATCATTTCTTCAATAAACACAAAGAGCCTTTTATACTTAGATCTATACGTATAAAAGAGCTCTGTAATTAAAAGAAGCTGCGAACTACAAGGCTATCAAGAAAACAATCATCTTTTACAATTGACTGAATGAACTGAAAAAACACAATTTTCTCTGGCAAACACTTTGATGTTTAAGTTCATTTGAATGAAGCTATTCAATATGTTCTGGAAATTTAAAGCCACATTTTTCTTATGAACACAACTTTACCTTTGATGGAGGCCAATGTTTGCTTGCCTGGATAAGACCTTTCATGGAACTCTTACTATCAGTCCTGTATTGGTGGTTCTTCTTCTTCTTCTTCTTCTTCTTCATCTTCTTCTTCTTCTTCTTCTTGCCTCATGTAAGGGATATATTGACCTTCTCATCACTGTACATTTTAAGATGACCTGCTTTAAGAGGCTGCAGGTTAGTGTCACTATGGCTCACTTTCCTAACATGATATCCACTTTATCCATTTAATTGTGGAGTTAACAATCAACTTCTGAATGTATACAGAGAGAGTTTCTATGTCACCTAAACCTGGAATTACTTGCAGGCTTCTTACTGCTAAACCCTTTCCAAAAGGTTGGACAGTATTCAGCACCAAATCCCCTATCAGCAATTATTTGCTCAGAGAGGGATTAAGGCAGAAAGCACTAACATCTCAAAGGGGTAGTTCAGGTTTGACTACACTTTGGGCTTACTATTTATCGGCTAACGAGAAGTTGAATTTTGAACTCTGACAATGCATTTTAGATTTAGGGATAATGCATCGGCAGCACACATGGCAGGCATTCAAGCAACCTAGGGTAAAAAATTCTGCAACACTACTTAAATAATAATAGAAAGTGCATTTGGTAAAACTACACTTCGGGTTCATGAGTGCATATCATGATTTGATAAAAGATGTGACATCGACAGAGCACTATCATTGCTATACTTTTAGATTGTTCCTATCATTTTTGGACCACCGTTGCTGCAGTACATTGTGTTCTCTGTGCTGTTCAATTGGCTCAATTGAATAAGGCTGCTGTAGCCATTGTTTGAAAACCAGGCAGGGTGCTCTATGGACAGCTGAATAAAGTTATTACATAGGAGTGGAGTGCAGCCTGCAATTTTCTCCCTACAATGCTATAGCATGGCAGTGTGAGTCCTTTGTGAAAGAGCATTATGGTGGGGATAATACAGCCTTGTAAAAAGCATGCCCCACAGTCCAAGGTGAATGAGTGACAGAAACTCAGGCATTATCACATTAGCACCTGGAGCCAGAGAAAGTCCACACTTCACTATCAAAACAGGGTTACTGTGAGCCACGTATATAAAGACAAGATGCACAACACACTTGTTGTCCTCTAGATTGCAAAAACCTAAATAGTAACAATATGGTGCATATATGAATTGCTGCAGAGAAAGCATGAGTCAGTGGACACCCCTACTAGTTATTGAGTTGAGGTGTTTTTCAGGGTTTGGGCTTGGCCCCTCAGTTCCAGTGAAGGGTAATCTTAATGCTACAGGATACCAAGACATTCTAGCCAATTGGGCGCTTCCAACTTTGTGGCAACAGTTTGGGGAAGGCCCTTTACTGTTCCAGCAGGACTGAGCCCCTGTGAACATAAAGACATGGTTAGACCAGTTTGGTGTGGAGGAACTCGACTGGCCTGCGCAGAGCCCTGACCTCAACCCTACTGAACACCTTTGGGAGGAATCCGAACGCAGCAAAGGAGGTCCAACTCCATATTAATGCCCATGGTTTTAGAATGGGATGTCCAGCAAGCTCATATAGGTGTGATGGTCAGGTGTCCACTGCCATATAGTGTATCTATCTATGCAGAAACAGTTAAGAAATCAAAACAAAAACGGTAAACAAAATTGGTAAGCATCCTGTCAAATGACAATGCAGTAACATGCAAAGTCCAATATACACAATATTAGTTTTGGATGAGGAAGAATCAGCTATCATAACAATCAATGCAGTGTTTTAGTTAGCTGTTTTTTTCTTTGCAATACCTTGAGTGTATGGCAGTTGTGTTTCGCTGATCTGAGAAAAGTGCTATTTCTGTATGTGAGTGCCTTTGCATGCATTCACAGTATTTGTGCCTGCGTTCACACAGTCTGAGTATTAGAGTGTATCAACTCTGTCTGAACTCAACATTCCCCAACACAATATCACAGTCCCTGTCGCATAAATGGCAATCTCATTTATATTGCATTTCATCGCTTCCGTTGGCATTGTGTGTGTTGCGTGTGCGTGTGTGTGTGTGCGCACATGCAAGCATACATGTATGTGTATGTGGCTATGTGCGTGTGTGTCCTCTTGCCGCCCTGAATGCATGCATTTGCGTGTGTGAGGTGTGTTTACTTTAGTCGGAGATATCCTCTAGAAGCTATAGGGGATACGGCTGTAATCTCAGCCTGCGCAAATACATAATGTAATGATGATGAGATTAGCTCCTAGCCCTGTGTTTGCTGACTGGCTAAAGAGAGGCAAGGGGAGCATCTGTAAAGAGTAATAAAAGAGTGCCCCTATCAGCTGCTCCATCACAGATAAACGCACTGCAGGGGACTTTGTATATATATTACAAATGAAACTTTTAAGAGGCAACCTTACAGTGAATTGTGATCACACAGTGACATTGGAACAACATTATTATACCATTGGTGCCCACAGTTTTAATGACGCTGTAAGAGATTTATTACATGGAGATACTATGCAGTGCATACCAAGTGTATAATATAAATGTGTATAGGCTGCAGGCAGTTTAGTACATTTCCCAATGTCATGTATGACAGATGCTATTTCAGTAAGTCGAAGGCTTACTTACAGATTCCTTTTAATATGCATATGAGAACAGCGTCCAAAGTAAGTGTTTGTGACAAGTTATTGAATCAGCTTGAGGGTGTATTGCATGTCCAAGTAGTGTAAAACGTTATTACATGCTGGTCAGTTTTCATCTTTGGAAATATAAAACCAGTCACCGTCAATTATTGGCAATCTGCATTCAGACTTTTACTTTTAATATTTGATTTTCTTTCTTTACTTTTTTTCTCCTTCACAAAATGAAACTGCTGGTCAGAATTGGTTTCCTTTGTTCTTTGTCACATAATGTGGCAGTAAATTCATCAAAAGCCTGTGCATCGTAATACATGGTCCTTACCTGTTATTGATTATCCTTCAACCAGGTTTGACATGCGGCCTTTGGAGAATTCTGCAACAGGATGGGAAGCAAGGAGGAAGAAGATCAAGGTTTTTACATTTTGGCTGTGTTCTTTCATAACTGCTCCCTCCTACTGAATGGGAGAATGGCGGAAAAGCCTCCCTCTACAGTTAGAACAGGACTCCCATGGAGGAAGGCTATTACAAGCTACACAGCACGCCAATATATCACATTCATGGATGCATTTCCTCCAGAGTTTTATTTTGTCAAACTGTTCATTGGAGGTGTTTTGCCTCAGAGTGATGCTATATCAAATATGCATGATGGGAGAGGTGATATCTTCTGAAAACAGCACTGCAGAACCACTGAAGTTCATCTACTTTAAACTCCTAGGCAATGCCGAGCAGATTTGTTTTTATCACTATTTTCTATCTCTGTGTGTCTCCGGTTATTTCACAAACTGAAACACACTCTCACACACACACACACACACACACGCGCGCGCACACACACACACACACATACAGCTCAAACACAAAACCGATGGTCACCTTCCCACTCGGTGGGATTCTTTCTACACCTCAAAACCAAAGCTGAAATATTGGCATTCAGAGTGCAGAAAGAAGCCAAAGGCCAAGGAGAGGACACAGAAACTAAGCCAGATAGGCAGAAAGGAAATGCTTTGTTGGAAAATGCAAACAACAGGGAGAATAAATTGTACATGTTAATAATTGATGATATGTGATCAGTGGGCTTGCTTGAGGCTTATTGGACCTTCATATAAAAAAAATTAAAAAATTGACAGATATGTGGGAAAATACAGTAATCACTATGCAATGCACGTGATTGTATGACCTGCCCTGTTAGCAGAAAGCAAACGCTGAATATTAGGATTAGCACAATGCCGATGCAAAGTAGCCCAACTTCTCTCCTGTGAATATCTGCAAAAAAATGTGCCAACTTCAGAGAGGAAGCCTGTGAACTGTAACAGTCTTACTGACTTGGCCGAGGTCAAAAGCAGAAGTGCGCTTGCATGGCAAAACTTACAGTATCCAGTCATATTTTATGTCACTATCATGTAATCACTCACTATCACACTGAGAAGACTAGCCCACGAGGTATCAGCGCAATCTGGATGGATGACAACGCGACAAATAACCACCCAACTCAGACGCTGACAAGCCGGCCAATGTGAGACTCTGATGTAAGAGTGAGAAGAGGATCGTGGTTACATTGCAACAATTCTTTTATGTGCCTTGATTGCTGTAACTTGGACACTCTGAAGGCAACTTGAAACCCCGTTTAATCAAGCCAAGTCTAGTTAGCATATTCATTTGGAACGGTGATCAAAGCGTTGCACCATAGGTGGTTATAATGAATATTGAACAAAAAAATTATGGACCCCTTCCAGCCAATCAGCATTAAAGTATTCTCCCAGGCCACGGTGTAGGTACTGTACGGTACCTACTGCACAAAGACAACGTGTTGTCAAGTTTTCCTAAGAGTGCGTCGACATCAGCAGAAGTAACGAAGGTTCATGCCAATGTTTTTACTAACTTTAATTCTTCATTAAAACGATGCCGTCTGTTTGTACCGATAAGCTGCTGGCTCTTTCACTTCTGCACAGTCATGTAAGCATAGCTGATTTAGATAGCTGTAGATGCTGCTGTCCTGATGAAGCTACATTCCCGTGTGCCCAAAATCAATACCCTCCCTCACAATGACAACAACAACATAAACTGAAGTGAACCAGCCCTGGATTGCCTGCCTGCCTGCCCGCTGCAGTTATTCCATTAAAATGTCTTTAATTTCTAATTTTAATGCCAAGAACATTTTCCACTCTCCTCCACTTCCTAAGTTATTTCACTGATGCCTTTCCCCACTAAATACCTCATGCAGCTTTAACTTTGCGACAGAGAGGCAAAAGTTTAGAAAGCCAGTGTTAAAGCTTTGCC
This sequence comes from Hoplostethus mediterraneus, assembly GCA_034670385.1. Classification (NCBI taxonomy): domain Eukaryota; kingdom Metazoa; phylum Chordata; class Actinopteri; order Trachichthyiformes; family Trachichthyidae; genus Hoplostethus; species Hoplostethus mediterraneus. Next base: position 3,920,842 of record JAXDDW010000029.1, on the reverse strand, counting down.
AACAATCAGGCTTGTTAGCGGCAGAGCGTAAGGCTCAAATTGGCAGCTCTGAGGTGACAGGTGTGTGGTCCTGCATTGGCTGTATTTGTATTCATCTCACTTTATTTAAGAAGAGGTGGGGGATAGAGGGGAGCAGGGGGATAGGAAAAAAAGACAGATTAATCAATTAGGCTTTCAAGGGCTCTGCTCTGCTTTTCCCCTCCTAATCAGATACAGCTCTAACTCTCCTCTGCCAAAAAACACACAAGGAGGCCACCCTAATGAAGAGCAAGGTGCAGCCATGTCAGTCCACCCTACACAGAGGCAGTGGGCGCTAATGCTTACTTTTTCCAGCAATTCAAGCTCTCTAACATCCTGCAGAAGGATCCATTTTGGAGGTGCCCAAGTGCTACCTTCACATCTTCCCCAGTGGTGATAAAGTGGTTATTTTGGCAGCCATGCAAGCCTGGGCCCAGTCCTCTCATGTAGAGATCTGACAGCTGTGACCTTCACGGGAACCTGTCCAATGACCCCGCAGGTGGAGAGCCGCCGCTGCCCTGGTATTAGTAGACGTACAGACACCTCTTCAGGGAAGGGGGTAAAAATAAGAGGAATGTTTGACGCGGAGGAGAGAGCAGCCTGGAGACACAGTAATTTGTCTGGGCCTGAGCCTGCCGAGTGGAGTCAGGATAACACGGGGGTAAGGGCAGAGTGTATTCTAACAGCACATGATGAGCATGTACTGCTACTGGAGCACAGAGTCAAGGGGCTAGGTGAAAATAACCCACGGTAAACACTACTTTGGGCTTAGTACGAAGACATGGTCGCGAAATTCTCACAGAGCCGTTCACTGACCCGTCGTACGTTACAGATGGCAGTCTATTTAAGACCACGCAAAGAGAACTGCGACATAGCTGTGCGTTGTTGAATCATTTATTTCGCGCAGGCGTCCCGATCCCTAAAAATCAATCAGCATACGGTGCGCGGTGTTGGAGAGAAGCATTGTTTTCTATTCATGTATAACTCTCAATTAGGCTTCTCCACAGGGCTCTAAAAAGAAGTCACTCCTAGATGCCTTGGCTTTTGCTGTTCAGAGCAGAGGTGTATTCTGGGGCCTGTGGCACTGTTCCGTTTACCATACTGTGAATGTAATTAGATCCAAGAGCTGCCAGTATTTACTGGCAAGGGGAGCTGCCTCTCTCCGCTCCTCAGACAGCCCTCCATCTGTCTGATTGGATTGTTGTCCCAGGCAGCACCAGATATGACATGGGCACTGGAGGAGGCAGCCAAGGCTGAGGTGCCCCCAACATGGCCTTGCGCTGCTTTTAATACACTACCCCATAGCCAGGGGATCGATGATAAGAGTGTGTGTGTGTGTGTGTGTGTGTGTGTGTGTGTGTGTGTGTGTGTGTGTGTGTGCGTGCGCGTACATATGCACATGATAAGAATAGTTATAGGAGATTTCACGATCCCTCCGGGTTAGAACACACAATGGTTATGATTTTCCTTGATATTAGAGGAACACAGCCTTGACAGATAGCAGATACGGTGAAGACTATGAACTGGTTAGTGTAGGCAGAATATTAAAAGGGGACACAGAGATTTATCCTCTGGTGGGTTTAATGACTTAATGATACAAAGATCCAATAGAAAAAATGGTGGTATGAAACACAGGCTCATTTTAATTGACTCCAGTGACAACATTTTCTAGTGGTTTACCTCGATGCTAGCAGGGCTGGCCTGGCTGGGTGACACTGTGTTCCAGCATGTTTGTGTTGTGTCTCTTGAATTGCTCTCTCTCTCTCTCTCTCTCTCTCTCTCTCTCTCTCTCTCTCTCTCTCTCTCTCTCTCGTACAACATAGAAATCAAACACATTTTGCTAATTGTTATTGGAAATGTACTGAATTTATCATGAAATGTTATCATAAAATCCCAAAAGATGATGATTTATCTTTTAGTCTGTCTTTGCCATCTTACAGGTGTGGACATTTTCTTGTGTCTTTTGCTCAAAAGCGTGAAATAACTTTGCCATTGTTACATTTTCTGTTATTTAGACACTGGTACCTCTTGTTCCCTGTTCACTTGTGCAGTTGTTCTTCAGTGAGTACAAAGACCATCAGGACGACGTGTCCTTGCCAATAGCTCAGCACGGAAGCAGTAGTCTCACTTATTACTCCCCTGCTTTACCGCACCAGGAACAGTGGCTGGACATGGCAAAAAGACAAATAAATAAATAAAATATACTGTGGAGAGAGAAAGGGAGAAGAAGTAAAAGCCAGTACCCGCTGATTATGGCAGTTAGGGCTTAAAAGGTAGTGATTGAGAAGGGAGCAAGTCCTTGGAAGTCAGACCCAGAGTGACTGAGCGAAGACAATGACAGTTATGATTAGGTCTTCTTGATGTGGGCTTGGTGCTGAGCCAGCGGGGCCCGGGATGGAGCTGTGGGAGAGGGCAAAGGAGCCTCCTGTGGAGCCACTGATCAAATGTGGTGTTCGGTACAGCGATGTGGCGCACAGGAGGGGCAGATAAAGACGCAGCTCTTGGTCTGAGTCACAGAGAGGGGAAAAAAAAAAGGCTCCCTGGGAAAAAAAAAAAAAAAAAAAAAGGGAATGAAAGACATCTGGGAAGCTTCGTGTGTGGCAATGTGCCTTTAAGACAGCTAAAGGAACGGGATGTTTGAAATATTACCCGGGTGGTTCTGCGTTTTTCATTTCTTACTATTCCCCGCCCCCCCCGTGCTCCCCTCGTATACACTCTCTCAATAATAAAACAATCTTTTTTTTTTCTGCCAATGTCTCTCTGCAGAGCGAATTTTGGAGAAATCATTTTTTAAGGCAATTCACCAAGGTTATATGGGAACAAACCTCAACATGGCCGCCCAGCTGTTTATCCATTTTTTCCTCAAACACACACACACACACACACACACACACACACACACACATTCTATACCTCATGCCTCCCTGGTTTACAAACAAATAAATACTTGTAATCTACAGTAAAAATGCACCTAGTGCTCCCTACAGCAGGTTTATCATAGGGTTGCATGGGAAGATTGCGTAATTACTGCAGTCCTCCATCACGGCAGAGCGCCAGCCAGCCTCCGTCCCTCAGTTGTTATTGATGATGTATGGTCCCTTCTGCCAAATCTCCACAGTTTACACAATCCTCTTCTCACCGAAGGACAAGATTACGTTGTAACATCATTTAATTCAAAAGGGGGTTTTACTGTCCTTTTGAAAACTGTTATGTGACCGCTACACTGACACATGCGTCGTTTAATTCAAAGGGGGCTTTGCTGTCCTTTTGAAAAGTGTTATATGACCGCTACACTGACACGGTACATGTTGGACTACCCATTAGTGGGCACGCTTCAGCCTCATCCTCTTTATGCCCGTCTTGTCATTTATACCACTCCATAATTCACATCTTTCTTCTTCTTTTTTTCAGTTTCTTCTACATCCCCTTCTCTTTGTTTGCCCTTTACGCCCATCTCCTCCTCATCCACTGTAATTGACTTTGTTTTCTCTCACATACTCTACTCCTTTTTTTTTTTATCTGTCCACAGGCTTTCCCTCGTCTCGCTCTCTCTTCCTCCTTCCCCTTCATGGAGTGAGTGCTCTCTCCACCAGCTCCCTGCTCACCTGAACGTCTGCCCTCATCACATCATCCAGGAACAACTCAACAGTCGCACTAACGCAGTGTATTAGAGAGTGAGATGGGATGTGAGATGCAGCCTCTATCTAATTTCCCATATCTGTAGATTGAAAATAAATCTATGGAAAGTACGCTACGTGGACGTCCTCTGACAAACTCCTATGAAAAGATATCAGCATTTCCAGGAGGTAATCGCATACTCCCGAATTTTTCTTTTTAACTGGGAAATCTGATAGTGTATCTCCCCTGCAACATGACAGAGTGAGTTTGAAATGAGCTACAGGGAACTAAGAGTGAAATAATGCATTAGAGGGCTAATAATACATTATTACTTTGGATTAAATATGTATCTCATTGATATGATATCTCACTTTTATCCGTCTCCGGTGCTCTCGCTTTCCACGCTGCAACATCACATACCGTATCTCATATGCAAGACATCTACATGTATAATCCATGCTGTGTGACATGGGGAGTACTGCGGCGGTGGAGGTGAAAGTGAGTTATTCTTTATTCCAAAGAGCACTTTGTGCCGTCTGTGATTAAGCCGCCAGAACAGGAAGGACTCTATATATGCTCGGGGATTATTTTTTAAAAGAGAGATAACACACTTTGTGGAAACATTGAATACGATATAGGACTCTGGACAGGAATTCAGAGAATTTCTGATAGCTTTACTGTCATACCACTTGTCGACGGGCTTCTGCAGCCTTTCATGAGCAAGAAAGAAATTCTCCTTTATCACTTTTTCCTATGTGAATAATGATTAAATGTCACCACTACAAAGACTAATACATTTGATGTGAACAAACTTCTCGCTTGGTAAAAGAACAACATAATCCCAACATGTACATCAAGGCCTAACTTGGCTGTTTAACACGCAGAATAGCAAACTTGGATGTTTAATCTAAGATATTTTGATTTGTGAGTAGAACAACAGAGATACTGGATGCAGACTAAACAGCTAAACATGTTATCGCTCACCTAAATATTACAGCGACTTATAAATAATATCACACTCTATGTTAGAACAATATAAATCAACTAATTTGCTTTGATCAAAGTTCAGAGTTAATGGTAGCAGAAAGAGACAGAAAAGAAGAAGCATATTAAAGCCTGGAGCCTTGTGTACAATGTGAATCTGTCTGGCGTGTGGCTTTCAAGCCCAATCTTTTTATTCCACATTCTTTGAACCAAAAAAATAAATATTGCTTCTCCTGGATGCACTAAACGTTACGTCAGCATGGTCAATTATATACTTGTTTCATTGCCATGCATCCAATTATCGCGTCTATCTGGTTCCTTACTAACTCTATTCACAGTATGTACGGAACAATAACAGGATGATAACATCTGTCCACCCACATTTTTTCACCATACCTTGATATCAAAACAGCACTGGCTGAAACAAAAGGGTGTGAGGATAACACAAGTTGTCACAAGATGCAGCATGAAAGTCAGTTTGCGTCACATAGTGAGCAATGCATTACCTGGATTTAACAGCAGCTGCTATTTTCTGAATACTCAGAAACCTGTGACAAGGGCTTAATTGCTTGATATGAATGTTTTTTCATAAGCACTACACTGAAGTTGCCCATATAAATATAGCTAATAGAAAATGTTCAGTACCACAGGCCAATGCCCTGGGTAATAAAGCAGGAAAAACATGATTAAATGAAAACTGAAAGCTCTCCCACATCCTGTCTAGTCTATACAAAGTACAGTTAGTGTGTTGTTATCTACAGAGATCTCCACTTAGACAGCAGGACCTCATTGTTGTGTTTTAATAACGTACAGTGAATATGGCGTGAAAAATGGCTGCTTGCATATCAACAGTCATTAGGAAATGTGAAAACTTACTTCTTTCTGGGCCGAGGAACTCTTTCCCTTGTCAAGGATATCTAATAAGCAACAGGATGAACTGCCTCTGGCACAACCTCAGGCATTTCCTGGAGCAAATGCCAGCTCAGTAAAATGCATTTTGAAGCAGTGAATAGATAACAACAGCATACAGTATGCCCTAATACTATTAAGATATTATTGTATTCTTAATAAAAATATTCAAAATAGTTTATATTCTGATATATTGCGGAATGTGATTTGTGTTTCACCAGAGCGTCAGAACAAGGAGAATGAAGGTTTCTGTACGGTGCTGTTTTCCAGGTGTATCTATCCGTGTGATCCCTTGAGATGAGAGCTACTCAAATGGAGTCTGAAGAGCCCTTTTATTTTTCTCTAATGAGCCGATGGCTAGCGGGCAACTGTTGTCTCCCGCTGTGTCGTAGTCTGTATCGGTAGTTTCCCTTTCAAACACAACGATCCACCCGCCGCAACCTGCAGTGCCAGGTTACCACCGTGCCTCGTAGTTTGCACTGACACTATCTCCAATCTTGAGACACAGTAAGCAAAGAGCCAGAGACCTCCTTTGAAAGGAGAAAACAAGAGCAGGTTGTGTTCATAGAAGACGACATATGTCTGAAAATGGCTTCCTGTTATGCTGATAAGGCTCTTCCTGAGGCATTCATTGGCATCCCACAGCAGGTGACCGCCGATTAATCTCTCCACCACATTGACATTCAAGCAACAGTGCGGCGATGGAACTCCTCAGATGGGTTTTTTGCAGAGCTGGAGAGAGCGTCGGTTCAGGGAAAGGTATAGAATACTGATAATGGATGAGGCAGAGTCTTTAATGGGCTAAAATGTCCAAACATGCTGCCAGAGTACATGGGTTTCTGCGTAATGTGTGTAAGAAAAAGTCCATTTGCCTCATATTGGATAGTGCATGTATTCTTTTCTGTTATGTACACAGCAAGGTGGGATTGGCAATGTTCAGACAGGCACCTTTCTCATTATCCTAGCCCAGCAACAAATAAGAGAGATAAAAAAATGCCTCTGCAACAGAAGCATACCTGGCCCTCCAATTATCTCCTATCTGTGTTTTTGTCTATCCGACACATTTTACCAGTTGAGGGTTAGACCCTAATTAGGACTCCGTTTCCTCTCCACCCTCACATCAGAAAGAACCCAATAAAATATTTAACATGCACAAGCCCTGGATAAAAGGCTTGAACACACAATAAGCTCCACGGCGAGGTTGAGAGATGATCTCCTATGCATGTATTCTATAAAATATTACCTTGAAATATGCCGACAGACTGAGACTTGACACAAGCTTTTAAAATGCTCTGATGGTGTCTTTAGTAAAAGGTCTCTTTCATTATACTAACTATGCCTGGAGACTGGAGGCATGTAGCTGGCAGTGAGGCGTCAATTTGCTTTTGGTAGTTGTGATACATCTGTTAGCAAACCTGAGCTGATCTGGCCATTAGTAAAAGACACAACTATTTTTTTTCCCATGTCAGCATTTATATTGTTGTGATTGTGGCAGTAATTAACAGCGTTCTATTAGTGTAATGAGTCCCGTTGCCTGAGCTCATGAGAGCTTCTGTGGAAGTTCATCTCGGAGGTGGTGAGTGAGATTATTGATTATACCCTGCTGTTTCTCTCAAGTCTGAGAAAGCCACATCGAGGACTCATGCACTTCCAGCCCTTCGCATCACAAGTTCAAAGAAAAGGAGGGTTTTATTTTCCAATATTGATTAATATGCAAGGGCACAGGTTCATGTGTGTTTTATTTAACATGAGATTACATGGGCGTTATCTTCCGCACAATTACTTGGCTAAAGTTGAAAAATTCTCCCACTGTTTCCAGTAAACCTCACTTCAGTTAAGTGCAATGAAATAGGAAGTCAGTGGTAGAGAATGTACCCTGGTAGAGAAAGTATGAAAGTGGTGAAATATAATACATTGTGTGTAATGCATTTAGTGGTTCCAAAAATAAATTGACTGCCTTGCTGTCTGGTCAGTAATGGGATTGTGGCGTGAGTTTCCCAAGTTGAAGGAACTTTCAAACCATTTACTGACCGCCTCATTTTCACATTTACTGCAAGCAACGGATTCACATTAAGAACATCAAACATCATGCGGGATATGGTTGCCAAGATTGAAACAAGTGTAACATTTTGTTTGATTTCTGCATGTTGGTAGGGGTTGTGCATGTATCCTACTCTTAAGGTTTTACACATCTATGTATTTGCGGTGTCCTTTGTTTACTCTGGCCTGGGATTGCACATGATGTAGCTCTAATGTGGAATTCTACTCAACCTCTTTCAAATTATTTGTACTATCCTTCCATGAGACACATGACTGTGGAAATAATCAGCAAGCAAAACTTTCAGACAAAACTTGAGCCAAACAAATGAGCCCACCCTAATCTGTCACCTAATTGTTCATTAATTATATCGTAAATCACTGTGACAATGACAGCTAGTCCCAATTACAAATGTCACGGTTGGGTTGGCCCCTCCATCAAGCTTCATTGTCCCTGGAAACCACATTGTGTACAAATCACCTTCTTTAATTAATGCCAGAGCCATAGGTCATGTAAAATAGAGACCCTACTACACACTGTTTTCCCACTTATAGCTGTGGAAATAAGATAAGAACATAGCAAGTACATATCCTGAGCATATCCTTGTTTTTGCTCAATTATATGCTTGGATGTGAGACAGTAAAAATGATTTCTTAATGATGAAAATGATTAAAACATAAAATGAAGAAGATATCATACATAGGATAATATGGAAGTGCAGATCTTCAATAATCGATTGAGGTCATAATCTGAGTCAATCAAACCACTTTGCCCAATTATACTGCATCTGTTGTTCCTCCATCGTTCTTTTCTGCCATGATAAAATATGATTTACTGGAGTGATATTTCACTCTTTAACCTGTTGCTACAACTACCCCAGAGTGCAATACTTTTCAGATGTCAGCCAAATGATTTGGCAGTAAAGGCTTTGCTTTTAGTCTGGCATTGCAACGTTACTCCAGGCTGTTCCAAAAGAGCCATCAAACAACAATAATGATGAAATATTCTTGATGATAAAATGGGTTTCTTTGCCAAGATTTACAGTTTGGTCATTTGTTTTTAAGACTGAAAGTTACTATGATGTCATACATAGGCTGGAGACTGAAGAAACAAGAAACTTCATTTAAATTGATTTCACTATAAGTTTTTTTTACCCAACTTTAACATTTATCAGGATAAACTGATAAAGTACTATATATTTTATTGCCCAAAATATCTTTTTATACAGCTACGGTGTTAAAGGGTAATTCCGGGATTTTTCAACCTGGACTCTATGTCCACAAAATCGCTTTTCATACCTTTAAGTAGATCCCAAAAGTTTCTGAGTTTCTCCGGTCCATTGGCTCAACCGGCAGTCGTGTAACGGCGGCTCTATGGCGGCAACGTAATCCGTAAAGGCATACTCGGCCGGTCAAAGTACGTCCACTAAATGTGCTTGTTTTTGTCACGGACGGCCTCAGATTGTTATTCGTGTTATTATCCAAATGTCTGATATGTCAATTACAGTTGATACGTGAGTCGGAGAGACCAGTTTTGAGTTTACGTAGAGGAACTGCTAGAACTTGCAGCAGCTGGTTCACCCTCTCGCTTCCATAAACTATCTTCGTATCCTTTTCACCGTCGTTTTCTGAGCTGTTTCTGTAGCGACCCTTTCCATAATGTTGTCAGACATTCGGATAATAACACGAATAACAATCTGAGCCCATCCGTGACAAAAACAAGCACTTTTAGTGGACGTACTTTGACCGGCCGAGTATGCCTTTACGGATTACATCGCCGCAATAGAGCCGCCGTTACACGACTGCTGGTTGAGCCGATGGACCGGAGAAACTCAGACACTTTTGGGATCTACTTAAAGGTATGAAAAGCGATTTTGTGGACAAAGAGGCCAGGTTGAAAAATCCCGGAATTACCCTTTAATATATCAACATAATATAATATAATAAAATAACTGACTTAGTTAATTTATCCAAACCTCATACACATCTCCCTGCATTTTTATAGATTCAAAGAGGACATTTACACTGTTTCATATTAACAGATGATGCAGCACTTGAAAGCAGGTAAATGTGGTTCAGGCATAATGGGTCTCTCTGTAGCTACAAGGGCTGCACAGTGTCCTCCTCTCAACCTGTTGGTTCCTGAACCCTGGGGACTCACCTATTAAGGACTTGGCAGTGCTACACAAAAGTGCTCTCGCTGATTTTCCTCTTCTTCTGCACTGAATTTGTATTCTGGTTGTTTTTGAATGCCAGCAGTGACAGCTATTTAGCATTATATTTGAATGCCTTTTAAAAGACCTCTTCAAAAGGACCACAGGCATAGTAACAAGGAATATAACAAATAGCAGATGGTGTTGAAACTGAATGTTCACATCAGGGGGTAATGCAAATATTCATCATGCATTAAAGCCGAGGACAGTAATTTCATAATGAAGGAATACACAGCAGACACTTCATCATCATATTATTCTACCGTGCACTTAGGCAATCACATCTTGAAAGCATGACCTGAACAATAACAACAATAACAACAACAGACACACAGAAACTTTTTGGAGGCAAATAATACAAAATATTTATGTATCCAAAAGAGTAAAATTAAGGTTTACTGCATTTACGTTTCAGTACTCCGTCACAGGCAGCATAGAGAGATGGGTGCTACCAAGCAGCTCCAATTGAATGGCCTTGCCTGCACTTAATGAAATAGATCAATCTTCATATGCCTTGCGGATGATCGAAACAGGTCAATCGTAAAGTTATGGTTTCAGAGAGGGGAGGCATCCTAGAAAGGTTATCGTCTATGTCGCGTGGAATTGAACTGAGGAGACAAAAGGGTGGACTCCATCTAACTATCAGAGTGGAAACTCACAAATCAATTCATTAGCAGGAGTAATTGACAGGGATTCAGCACCCAGGCCAGTAATTGTCATCGGCCCTGTTCCTTACATAATTGGCCATGCAGTAAATCCCCAAATTATTTTAATACTCAGGTGTCAAGTGTTGAATATTTTTACTGATGTGGCCGTTGCACCGTTCAAACTCAATTATACTGTGGCGTTACAAAAATGCAGAGCAAGGATTTTACAGATTTATTATGTTGCTGTTGACTCACCTGTGATCCAAATAGCTAATATTCTCTAATGGTCATCAGTCCACCTACCTTGCACAGGATGCAAGGGTCTTAAAGACCTGTTTGTCTTGCATGGCCAGAAAATGAATCTAGGTGAGAGGTATATGTGGTTTAGAGGGACTTGTTAACTTTTTAACCAGTTCCCTTATTGAGTGGAGTCAAGAATAAACCCATTGTACTGATGGGCTGTTGGAGCACTTCATGCATTGTCCATATGGAGGTCAGCTATAAGACACTTACTGCCTCACCCTGGGCTCCTGCTATCTAATCAATAAATAATCTGTGACTGGTTTTGCACTACCAATCTTTCATCCATCACCCGCTGGGCTGCCTCTATCAGTGTGTGAATTTTTAGGTCACTGCCTGCATGCTAAGCATTACAGCAGCAGTTTGAATCTCCTCTCAAATTCCCATACTTAATGGTTCCCTGGATCTATTCAAGATGTACTCCTCCTGGATAGACCGTGGAAGAAATCTGCACTATTTTTGATTTTCAACAATACCCAATATATACATTTTACATTGCAGCGTCTCAGTCCAAAAATCAGTCTCATTGTTCAGCATCATCCACTTGTCTCTTGACCTTATCACTGTCTGTTCTCGCCAAATGGACATAACAACAGCAGCACACTCATGTATCCTGTCACCAAGCACCACAGATAATTAGACTGTTGTTCTCGTGTGTGAAGTGGATTCTACTCCAAAAGCCCCCAGCTAAAGATCCTGTAATGGAAATTTGAAGTTCATCTTATTCGCTTGATATCGTTCTCTCTCTCTCTCTCTCTCTCTCCCTCTCTCATCTCTAATTATTTGTTCTCACCTTTCTCTTTTTCTCCAATCTACCCTGTCCTCTCTCATTGCCTTCACCCAATCCATCTAATCCCTCCCTTTCTCCCCCCCCCACACTCACCTGTTCTAATCACCCTCTCCCCCTATTTGTGCACAGAGCTGGTGTAACAAAGCCAGTGGGAGGTTTAGACAGAGGCAGGACTCAGAGTTCATTTTACAAGTGTAGCGGCTAATTAACAGGAATGGGATGATTCATTTCAAAGGGAGATGGTGTGGACACACAATACAGCCCACCATTTCATCTTGTTTTTTTTCTCCCCCCCCCCCTTTGCCAGTGTTGCTTCCTTTTCAAAAGTGCTCCAAAACACTTGATCGCTTCTATTTCCGTGGACACAGACACCTCTTCCAGCTAGATTAGCTCATTTCTGAGAGTGAATTCCTCTCGGACAAACCCGCCCAATTCTCTCGTACCGGAGATGACATTTAATTGCACGTGTGCAGCAGGTAACGCTCTAACCGTTTTCATCATTTGTTATATTTAATGGCTTCCACAAATTCAGGGCTCTTAATGCGAGGCCTTGCTAAAACAATCACAAAATACACCCCCCCCACATGTTAAGTAGTGTTAAGAGTTTGCACGAGTCCCAATGCAATCTCTTTTTAGTCGCGAAGAGATCGTCGAGCCCGCTTGCTAATTCCAACCACACAGATGAATTCACCATTGCATCACATTCTTGCTACAGTATTCACTCTTTCTAGCATATTGCTGCTGTCATTGTTAGGCTAACGTAACCTCCAGCTAAAATGTTTCACTCAAGTTCTAATCAATAATTCAACCACGCAAGCACACATCCTCATCACATGCCTTTCAAGAAACCCGAAATGTAATTCAGTCTTATTTGAATGAGTGGCAAATGTGTGCGTGTGTGTGTGTGGAGGGGTGTGGGGAGGGTGCATGGAAATAGTGGAGATAGGAAAAGTAGAGGTGTCTCATTACAGGTGATGATATTGCAGCCTAGATTGATGCCGTAGTTCTATCTCCGCTGAGGAGTCAATGACATGGCTGCCAGTATGAATCAACCTCATAGCTGTCAAAAAACCGGAGAGCAGCTCTGTTGGAACCATTTGTGTTTGGCTCAGATTCGGGACAGGAGGGTGGATTTTTTTTTAACCAAAATTCAACAACAATGGGTTTGTAGATATATTGAAAATGTTAATTTATGCGTTATGTGTTTGTGCGCGAGAGATGAGAAGAGTAGAGGAAGAGCCGAAATACAGAGAATACAAGAGAATACATATACAAGAGAGAGGCAGGGATGAGATGACAGAGGACGGATGCAAGCAGGAAGCAATTTGAGGAGGGATGTGATTTGGTTTTGGGCTCGCTTTCTTAACCATACATTTTAGGGGGAAAAGCAAGGGGAGGCATTTCAGTTTCCCACCATCTTGCCTGTCAAATTTCAAAAGGTCACTCAACTTGCTCTAGGGCATGTGGTTCCCAATCCGTCCTCAAGTACCCCTTGTCCTGCAGGCTTTTGCTCCAGCTCTACTCAGGCGCACCTGAACCAAAGCGTGAAGCCTCTAATTGGTTCAGGTGTGCCTGAGTAGAATTGGAGCTAAAACCTGCAGGAGAAGGGGGGGTACTTGAGGTCTGGATTGGAAACCATTGCTCTAGGGCAGGGGTGTCCAATCATGTGCCATGGAGGGCCGGGGGCATGCAGGTTTTCACTCCAACCAAAGACACCAGGTGATTTCTCTGGTTGAAGGTGTGTTAATCAGTGAAATCACTTGCTGTAGTCTTTGGTTGGAGTGAAAACCTGCATGCGCTCGGCCCTCCATGGCACATGATTGGACACCCCTGCTCTAGGGGATTCATTTTGCTTTTACATTGCATCAACACCCCTATACAATGACTACAGTGGATTAATAGACAGATAACGGATCTCATTAAACTCTCTCATTCACCTTTAAATAGAAAGTCATTAGCAAGAGGAAATATTGGATTTGATTGTGAGAAGTGACAGTTGTTCTGTAGAGGCTGAACAAAGGCTCCTAACTGAAGAAGAACCAAGGCAGGAAACACACCTCGTCTTTATCCCCTCACACTGCGGTACACTCGCCTGGGAGCTGAGGTCATCCTTAATGGCATCAAGAAATAAAAATTGTCTTTTGTTATTCCAAGGAATCTGCCTCTCACTTGCCTCCGCCATAGGCCACATTTCATTAGTCCCATCAGCAGGGTAATTCAGAATAAAAGATCGAGGCTAAATTAAAGTGCGTGAGAAGCATGGGAATTGTGTCGCATTACTGACACATCTAGCGTAGCTTGAAGAATGGTTAGTGGAAAAAAAAAAATCGAAGACCTGAGACCGATGCACACATACCGTCAAATGATTTCCAAAGCACAGAGATCTAATCAATGTCAATACTGCCATAATAAGGCTTTGTCTCATATGTCTGGGTAATGCATTGAGGTCTCATTCAAATGCACAGGTGCTGAAGTGTAAAACACTTTGTTAGCATGATTAGATGAGTCAGATCTGATGGCCAGTGGTATGAATATTGCACTCTGGATATGTGATATGTTCCTGTGACACTTGGCAGTGGTGTATTAGATCAACCAGGGTATTAGTCATCTTTCAGTGACAAATAGCAATAGAAAGAAACTCTTGATAACTGAGATATTAGTGAAGCTCCAAAGAAAGAAACAAAGCTACCGTGACATATCAGCTTCATACAGTGTCACCCGCAAAGCTTCTGCTTTCGAGAAAAGGTGAGACTTAAAACCATCTCGTCATGTACCACTTAACTCCAACTTCATACATTTGTCTGAGTGGTTGCACAGTAAATGTTGCTAAGTGAAAATGACTGTGATTTTGTGCTTGGTTGAATATAACAGTACACAGTTGGAACAGATACATCTCTGCTCAGGTTCTGCCTTTCTGATGTACTGTATTGAGATGATGGATAGCATGTGTCCTACCTTGTCTGCCAGGGTGAACCAAATTGAATACACACGTTGGAGTACAACACGGCGATGCACTTGATTGTGACTGTCAGATAACGTGCAAAATATCTCTGTCTACGTATGTCAGAGAGGAGGTGGCTCCAAAAGGCAGATGCTGGGGAGGGAAAAGTGTCCCATCATCACATATTACAAATGTAAAGATAATGAGAAAATAATAGGGACCGAGATGGAAAGCAGGTGGAGTAAATTAGAGAAAGTAAGTGTGTTTTAAATGTAATTTACTATTTTTTATGAAGAAGAGGGAGTGCAATTAAGGAGTTATAAGTGCTGATGACTAAAATATATGAGGGGAATCAATTATATATATTTATTTGAATGATCTATCTATCTATCTATCTATCTATCTATCTATCTATCTATCTATCTATCTATCTATCTATCTATCTATCTATCTATCTATCTATCTATCTATCTATCTATCTATCATTTATCTATCTATCTATCTATCTATCTATCTATCTATCTATCTATCTATCTATCTATCTATCTATCTATCTATCTATCTATCTATCTATCTATCTATCTATCTATCTATCTATCTATCTATCTACAGTATCTATCTATCTATCTATCTATCTATCTATCTATCTATCTATCTATCTATCTATCTATCTATCTATCTATCTATCTATCTATCTATCTATCTATCTATTCCCAACAAGCTAAATACCGGTGAATACTGTTGTGATTAAGAACACAATCTTCAGAGAGAAATGTGCTGCAGATGGTGTGCCAGTAGATTTTTATGTTCAGAGTTTTGCAAAACGTTTATCAGGTGAAAAGGAAGGAAAGCTGCAGAGGAAGTCATGGGAAAGAGTTCTGTATAAAGTCATTTTGGCAGGTAGTGAATATTTTATGCTGAGCAAGGCCAAAAGTTTTGGATGAGGAAGAGTCAAGCAGATATTTATAATAATGATTGTACAAATCTATGGGGAGCAATAGAAATCATTCTTCCAACTTGTGGTCCAGCACCATCTGAGGTCCATATATTATACTTTTTGATGCAAGCAGTGAGTGAAAGACAGTCCATTCAAGAAATAAAAATAATGTATAGGCCCATATGGGTGCTGCTGGGCTCCCTGACGAGATGCGATACCATGTTTGTTCTTCTTTCTTCCTTTTGAAAAATGGAAGTCATTTAGAAGCATTAAATATTTATATGGCTAATGATATATAGAAATAATGAAGTGTGTGACCATGTATTCCCAGTTGCTGTACACTATAATTTGCAAAAATTAAAAGATAACTTGACAGCAATTGTGGATTGATAGTTTTAACAGTGTTATAATTACAATCCCCAATAATATGCCCATATATGGTCCCTATATATTACTATTTATAACAGAGATGACTGGATACTTACCCCATATTAATGATGATCATTTTTAAAGAGCAAAATGTGACAATTTTACTTACACCTTTGGGGAACTCATTTGGCTACTGCTATGTATGAATAGTGAGTGACATTTTTTAAGATTAAATGAAGCATCATATTTGCAAACTGAGTGCATTCTGGGTCAAATGTTCAAAAATATGACACATTTATGATTTAGACAACGTTTGGCAAATCATTCTTTGGTGATTTTTGACATGATTTACAACAGTTACTTAAGCATTAAAGTAAAGCTCAGTGGTAGAGCAGGTTGTCTACTGATCACAACATTGGCGGTTCAATCCCCAGCTCCTCCTATCCACATGTCGAAGTGTCCTTGGGCAAGACACTGAAGCCCAAATTGTTCGCGATGGTCAGACCAGCACCTTGCATGGTAGCTCACTGCCATCGGTGTGTGTGAGTGTGTGTGAATGGGTGAATTTACCATTTTTTTGTGTTTGTGTTCTTAGATCTCAAAGACCTAAAACACCACTATGTGAGTATATATCTCTCTTGCACCCAATTTGAAATCTATTTCGCCTGTGACATCTCACAGTTTCAGTTAAGCCCAGAACAAAACATTCACTTGAGAACTGTAGGTCAAAATGTCATTACCACCAAGTGAAAACTTCCAGGCTGCAGCAACTTCTGTGTCCATCTGAAAGATATGTAGAGTGAATTTGAACATTCATAGTTTATTTTTGCAGCTGTCACTAATATGTCCATGTTCATGATGTTCCCTTGGTTTAATTGCTTGTGAATCATAAAGATATTTTGGAATCTCGCCAGCTTGGGATACACACACGCACACACACGCACACACACACACACACACACACACACTAACACACATACACACACACACACACACACACACACACACACACACACACACACACACACACACACACACACACACACACACAAAATACACCCTTGCTAGCCAAAATACAGCATTTACTACATCCTGCAAAGACCTGCTGAATGTATTGAAATGACTGCTTTCCTCTGGAGAATAAAAATGCTCCTCATTTTGAGTCCTGTAAAATACAAACAGCCAGTGCTGGGGAGTATTTTTCTCAACTAGTTTAACTACACTTTGGGGTAGCTTTGTGTTAGTTTAACTAAATTCAAATTTGGACAATTTAGTAGTTTAGTAGATTAAATACTTACTTACTTACTTACTTAAATTACTTTAAAAAAAAGTAATTTAATCCATTCCACTGCAAACAGCATATTTATACCAGAAATCCAAGTTGTTGAAATCCACAAATAAATAAACCACTAATTAAACTAATTCATTTGGAAACTTAAAAAATAAAATACTAAATTCTCTTCCAATTTAGTGTCTGACATCAGCGTTTGTAATTGGCAAATTAATTAATCTTTGATTTCATTTTTGATATTATTGTTGTGCTTTACCAGTTGGTATTTCACAATAGGTATTTCAAAGTTGGTACACAGTTTGTATTTCAAACATAAATCAAGTTTTGTTCCCAGTAGAACTTGATGCACTGAGCAGTTTTTGATGTCTGGCTTAGCTTGGCTTGGCATTGTGTACTGCACTACTCCTTGTCAAGGCAAGATGCTTCAAAATCAGTTGCATACAAGGACAATGACATAAACATTACAGATTAACACTTTGAAACACAAAATTCACAAAACATAATAAAACATACCCCTGCATACATTTACAGCTGGTAATCTTTACTGTTTCCCATCATCGGCTCCGTTCACATCAAAAGGGATAGTGACATCAAACAGCATGTAAAAGAGAAGTGACTACATGATTATAACCCTTGCATGTAGATAGTATTTGCTATTGTTTTAAGTTTCACAATTCAATCGACTTGCAACAGATTGGCATTTTCCTCAGTTAAATCCTGATCCTCAGCTCAGAGGGTAGGAAGCGCCGCACAAAAATACAATCTGGTAATAGAAACTGGAGTCTTTGATATGGGTCCCCATGGGCGGCATCAGCTTGAATTCTGAGAGGGGGTTGTATGAATCCTAACAGAAGGCTCCTACTGCAGGGTCAAAGCTACACTGAGAAACGACACGTGCTGAATACATTTGAAATACACTGTGCTTTGATATTCAGATCAGCCAGTGCTCTGTTGGGAAGAGCCTTGGGTATTATCATCCGAGGGAGAACAGCCATGAAAATGCATGTTGACTTTTTGCACCGACTAAAAGCATATGAGTACGTCGCATACCAACAGCTCTGCACTCACTTGACTTAATGACTGATCATATGTAGCTATCACTTCGATGCAGCAGAGATATATGGAAATCACAAGAACAGAGTATTTAGTTAGAAAGCATTATCCATTTTTGTCTTTGCATCAATTTAATTAGTTCATTATATGTAACAGCCACGACAGGAACCGGTCAACCGTGCTCAGTGGGGTATTGTTTGAAAAAGTCGCAGGAGTTGAGGAAATAATGAGCCCGAGTTGCTTCAGTTTCATTGCTCATATAAAGAATACTGGTGTGTTAAACTTTTTTGATGTCCCGATAAGAAACCTTATGCAGCAATCAATAGAATAAACTAGATACAAAAAAAATTCTGAACGCACCCTTTAATTAGAGCTACTTCCCTTCCCATCTCAAGATTTAATCATTGCACAAAATTAATTACGGCACAGAAGCAGGAATATTGTAACCCTTCGGTTATATGGGTTCTGGCCTCTATCTAACTACCAGATAAAACATCAGTGGTTTTAATTATTGATAATTAACCTTATGAAATATGATTCATGCCCCTCTCTCCACATCTCTCCCTAGCCTCTCTTTCTCTTCTTGATGTTTATATTATGTCTTCATTTATCACATATGTATTCAGCTACAGTGGTTATTGGTTGGTAAGCAGGAAGACCCCGGACCTTATCAAGAGCACTCATTAGCAAATTGATGTCCGGGACAGTTCTATGCAGAGCTTCATATTTGCTCCGTGTTGTATTGAGCTGAGAGGTATCCTCCCTTGGTGTTGGCTGTGCTTCTGCATACGGCGCAGTAATGTCAGCTCGTCTCAGTCATATCATGCCCTACCTCTCATGTTCCCAGTCTAATTTCCATTGTCTGACCCAGCCACCCCCCTACTTGAAAGGCTGAGGCTGGAGATGCTGCTCTCTTCTTCCTAGGACCTCATTAGAATGCCCTCCAGCCACTCAATCACAAGACAAGAATACGACTGACAGTTCTCTCTACACATGCGGGTATATGTGCATTATATCAACCTCTCCCTACACATATGGGAACATCATGCGTGTGCAGATTCATAACCGAGGTGATCAGTCCTCCAGGGCTCATCAGCTGGCTAGTGCCTCTTCATACACCCTCTGCCGTTGTGGCCGGCGCAGGTTTGTGATTGTCCTGACAGCTCCATTAAGGAAGAGAAGGTGATTGCATTGTGCTCCATTCCCATAGCACGCATGACTAACCAGGCTCAGGAGTCAGTGGGAGGGACCCCTTTAAGCTCTGTTCTGTTGTGTTGATGTCAGTTCTGACACAAACCTTCCGTGTAAGTGGGGCTCAACTGCTCACCACTGTACTGAGGTTATTAGCAGAGAGGGTGTCTCTCATCCCGACAGTATCGGTACTTCTATTGTTGAGTTGCAATATATCTTATCTGGTGTTTTCACTGGAAACCGTGCAAACGGCATAGAGGATGTCAGGCTGAAAGCAATACATTAGTGTATATTTGAACATGTTTGCTGGACATGAAAATAACTTTTGCTGCCTGTGGAATTAACTGCAGATAAAAAAAACACTTGTATCTACCAAGTTACTCTAGAAATACAAATGAAGACACCTGTGATTTAAGATTGCAAACTCATCTTTTGCTATTTTAAAATAATACTTGCAGAGAACTCTGTTCACAAGGGGAATTATGAACAAAACATGAAAATTGATCAAATTGAAGGTCAACCATTCACATATTTGAAGCAAATTTGTTTGGAGGGCTATGTATTCTAATCTGAGTGGTGAATACATAGTGTCAAGATTGGGATTAAACCCAAACAAGACGGATGGAGAGCTCCTTAATGTCCCAAACAGAAAGGGCTCACATAGCTTTGTCACTTCATGACACCTACATTTGAATATAATGCCTTGGATCTGGCCTGTGGAATTATGTGATGAATGAAACATCTATTAATGTTGTCAGACACTATCAAAGTGACAGACTCCGTCTGAAAAGCAGTCACAAGCATGTAACCCACTTGGACGGTTTGATCTTTTCATTCGTAAATTAATATTTCCACTTAGATCCATGAGAGGAATTGTCTTCCTGACCTTTTCATCTCTCCACAGATCTTTACACTGGTTTGGATACGCAAAGCTACGATCAAATAGCAGTTAAGAATGTCTCTCATTTTCTTTGCTGCTTGATGAATCTCTATTGAATGAAGCATTTGAAGACGATGGATGTCCTTGCACACAACGGCTGAGTGGTGAGAGAGGCAGTCACTAACCATTACGCAGGACGTCAAAAACAGCTCAGAGCAGCTAACCAGAATTGTCCTTCCTTCATCAAGGTCAGAAACACATACTGTTGAGAAAGCAGACTGGGTGGGGAGGGCTTTTCTATTTGTACATATTTGTGTTTGTGTGTGCAACGCCCATATTGTATGTGTTCATGTCTTTCTGTTTCACTTACAAGGTCAGTTGATATCACAATGCTATTCTTTATGGTATTTTGTTTATTTTGCCTTTCATTGCAGAATGGTCTGTTGTGCTTTTCTTGTACTTTCAGTTCAGGATTTCAGGTTTCAGGATTTTCTAAGGATGTTTTCCTGGAAATCCTGTGAATCAGTGACCTTGTGAAACAGGCATGCATTGTGTCTTCTGACTCATTTAACATAATATCTAATGATTAAAGTCTGATTCCTAAACAAAATAATGTTGAAGATTGACACAGGTTTTTATTTTATTTCATTATTTTCTTTTCAGGTGAATAAATTCACCAGTGGCACTGGGTGTGACAGTGTTTGTTGTTTGACTGAATAATAAATGTTGTAGCTGATGTTAGCTTAAGACCTCATCATTTCCTTGTGGAGAATGTTCTTTCCATGTTGTCTAGGACAGCGTGAACTTCTCAAGATCATGAGCACAGAGGACACATCTCACAATAAAATTTTTTGGCACTGACACACACGCACACGCACGTGCGCGCACACACACACATACACACGCACACTTGCCTAAGTCTTGTTGTGCTTGTGTGTTGTATTTTTTAAACAGTTGGTTTTGGGCTTTGTTGGCTTGCTAACTAGCCACTAAGCTAACTTATCAAAGCAACTAGCATTGTAGCTAATATTATGGACTAGCCAGCTACACAATGGCAATGTTTGCAGATGAATGTGGAAGAATTTTGACTTTAAATAAGAACTCAGTTGGTTGTGCCTAAAGAGCAGCTGGAGAGGCCACAGTAACAGGTCATATTTCTTTCTCGTTTTGTTCTTTTCAGAATAAAAGACAATTTTTTCACACATTTCAAATATTTGTACCCCTGTATTTTCTACAGTACCTGGGTGGAATGAAAATACAACCCATGGTGCTTTATTTAGTAGTTTAGTAGAAGTTATAATTACTTTTAATAATGTAATTCATTGGTTATTTGCTTTAATTTACTTTACCTTCCTTACATGTTTTTTATTGCTTTACTGTCTTCCTCCTTGTTAAGTGTGGTCATTTAGCTACAGTTGTTCCTGTTTTACACTTCAGTTAGAAGTGTTTGATTTGAAATAGTTTTGTAAACCCCTTGGGGTTTTCTTTAATTTCACTTACACAATCTGCTATAAATAAATAAATTTGAGACTCCAAATGAACTCTATTAAGTGTATTCAAAAGCACTGAAGCAGTGACATAACTTACTTTCAGGCAGCTCTCAGGCAGATTTCACAGGAAAGGAATCACCTCAGCACTACCTGGATACAGTTAAGTGTTAAAATGCATTCATGAAATTGTATATGTATGTATATATATATATATATATATATATACATATTACATATTACTTTTGAATACTTTCAATAATATTAATAATAAAACTTTATAATAATGATAATAATAGGTCATTAGTATTGGTAACTGTACAACATTAACACTGTACAACACTAATGGTTAATGGATACATTTTACAATAACCCTTAATAATTATTTATAGTTATGGCTTTCTGAGAAAGTGTCACCACATTTTCTTCTTATGACTTTAAAAAAAAAAACTTTCCCATAGATTGCCTACACAATAACTCCATTTTCAATTCCCACCTTTGGGAGGCAATTACACAGCTGCCCCAATCTCATCAGTCAGGAAGACAGTCAGAGAGTCAGCTGTTAAGAGTGTTTCATTCTTATCTCTTGTGCTCACTCTCTTTCTCTCTCAGTCTTTCTCTCCACCCCTCTCCTCCATCTTCCTCAGGCTGGGTGACTGGCACGCTTAGTGACAGCAAGTCCTTGGCTCCATCTCACTCTGGCTCTCCCTTTCACAGCACAGAAAGCGTGATGACAATTACCAGAGCTCCGCCTCCACAGACTTCTTGTTTGTTTGCTCGTTCGTTCGTTTGCTCAATCCTTCCTTCCTTCCTAGCATGCAAGCTATAATCTCTTCTTCCCCCCTCTCAATTACACTGAGTAATATGTAAATGGAAGTCAAAGTCATCAGCTCCATGACTGCTTTAGGAGTAGCATCAGACAAATGAGTTTGATGCAAATCTCCTGTCTGAAGTGGTGAACCCATTAAAATCAATACGATCTCATCTCCATATCTAAGACCCTGGCTGGTGCGGTATGCATTTGTCCTCTCCACCCCCCACTGATGAACTTAATGGTGCCAAGTCTTATTCCAATCATGAAACTTACGTAAAGTGATAAACCGCAAAGTTCGTGTTGATTTAGGCCACACCTTTGGTGATCATTGCTTTGGTGTTCTGCACTGCATTTCCCAGCGATCACTTTGCAACAGTGTTGCCAATACTTTGATGTGACAGCAGCTCCCACATACCCAACAAACAAAACAAGCATGGACTGTTCTGCTAGTGAAGCAACTAGAAATAACCTCAGAATTTAAGCTGCGTCTGAGAAACCATGTCTACAGACACGTAATATCTACACTATATAAATATGTCAATGATTTATAAAACAATATTATTACTACATATCTGTTGCAATCAATTGCCACAAGACTGCTTACAGTAATGTTAGCATCAGATGATGCTGACGTTCACTCTAGAGGAGATTATTTAGCACACTTGCCTTCTTTTAAGCGATTAATCTGTTTCTTTTTACATTGATTTTCTATTGATGAAGTTTCTGTAGATTTTCTTTGTCTGTTCAGCCATGATGGCTATTGCTGGTCATGCTAACTAGCAAGTTCGTCATCTGTTTATTTCAAACAAACTACGGTTGCTGCTTCCATAAAGCACATCACTTCCTGTGCAGCAGAAAACCCATATTCTAGCTCTGAATCGCCAAACATGCCTCTGATCTAATTAAGTATCAATCACATTTTGTGCTGGGCAAAATTTCTCTCTCTATGCCTGTATTGTCCTGTCCGAATGACATTTCCTTGGCAGTGTGCTGTCCAGCCTTTGAGTGGTGTTTCAGCCATGTTTATCTTGGATGACAGAAGCAATCTGCCCCTGTATCAGCTGACGGGTCAATCTATATCTCATTACTCTATCTAAACAATATCCTCTTGGCTGAGATTCAAAAGGCATCTTAATAAATCCAGTACTATCATGTATGGCTACACCACTCTGCTGACATGTAGCAGCAAATATAGTAAATCACTTTATTGTCTCTAAATGCAAAAAAAAACATGAAAAGATATTAAACTCCATTCAACACCCTTCATACTTTTCCTCTAAATTTTCATTTCATCCTCTACCTCCAAATCGCTCCCTCACACTCTCTTTTCTTCACTGCTATTCTCTCTTTCCAGGGCAGTGCTAAAGCGGGCTTTGCTCGTGTGATTTACTTTCTATTAGGGGATTAAAAATCAATTATGCAGGAAGCCATGCGTAGGCGTGATTATAGCTGCGCATGACGGCACCATTCATCACAGGACCACTCATCTCTGCAGCCGCTAGCTACACAACACACACCAGGACAGCCATCTTTTAACATGAACTCTGCCCTCATCTTTTACACATTATAAAAGGACTAGGTCCACCATATATTATAGGATGAATCATTCAGTTACTTTTGTGTGTGTTTAGAAAGCCCTTAGTATAGTAGTGAAAAGGGTGGAGTGCAAAAATACTGCATGTACATGATGATTTTCACAGTATGAACGAGAGAACAGAGATACAAGCTCAAGGAAGGCTCTAACATTATCCAAATGGCATGGGAAGTCATCAATCTGCTTTTTAAATGAAATTTTGTCTTCCTTCACAATTTATTGATGGCAGTAGTAACTATATTAAGCCTTATGATATTATTTGTGAATTCAATTAAAGTATTTGGTGAAAGTTGGCTTAATAGATTAGTCACACCGATGGCTCAACTGGAAATGATGAATGGAAATGTCAGCAGGACATGATGAGATCGGTTCATCTCTGGTGACTGAGGTGTGTCTTACAATTGTCAGGACAATTGTACAATTGTAGACATAAACTCTTGAAATCATTGGAAAGGGTTAGTCATTTCAAAGGATCTCAAAGTTGGTAGTTTTCTTTTTTAAGTCACAAGACGCTTTATCACCCCGCTGTCCTTCCATTTTTCTAAAAATTAAAGCAAAGTTAGTGCAACACAAAATTCAAGCCCCTGAATCTGACGAATTGAAGAATCTGAATTCTTATTTCATCCTGTTGGATCATCAGTACGATTAAAAAGACTCTACAGATATGGGTGTTCTGCAATTTATTGATAAATTCCTCTCTCCTCTGCACAATAATGAAGATGACTTTAGAGTTTTTGACACTATAAATCAGGACATTCTACTGTACAAATCATCACGCTGCAGCTTGTAGTTGCAGATGGATGGACAGAGTGATTATGAGTGGTTCTTGGACCATTATATGCTGCTTTATCTAGATCAATACTTCCGGTCCTTTTTGCTGATCGCACTTGATCTTAGCACATAATGCTTAAGCACAATGTTTCATTTCACTACTACCACGATCAGACTCAGCTATATGTGCAATTAAAACCCAATGACCCAAACAGCCTTGATACTCTACACAATTGCCTCTGCAATACAAAGTGCTGGGTGTCTCGGAAACGTTTAATCAATAAAATCCTCGACTGATAACATGGAGGCGCTGTATAAGAGAGGGCAGAGTAGACTACTTGTGGAGGAGGCTCAGGTCTTTCAATGTATATGAGTACTCGACCTGTTGTGCTGCGGGGGCCAGAGCACTGTTCTTTGCAGTGCGGTGTGCTGGGGAGGAAACATCAAGCCTGGGGATGTAGGAAGAATGAACAAACTGGTGAAAACATCTGGCTCTGTCGTAGGGCTGAACCTGAACACCCTGGAGGCAGGGTGGGAGGATGAGGACTAAACTGAACTCACTCTGCACTTTGGGCAAACAAACGGCCATGTACTGCTCTCTGTATTCCTAAACTCTACTCTATATACTCCATTCTAGAGTATATAGAATATACTCCCCATACTATTAGTATTATTGTTGTTGTTGTAAATAATATCCCTCCGCTCATAGGTGAAGCAAATGCTGGTGCTAGAGATTCCAACTAAGCAAAGTATTCCTGACTATAAAGAAATCAAACATCATCACTCTCTTCATCACAACAGAAAGAATGAGTTCTCAAAGTTTCCTCGGAAACAACTTTTTCTTTTTAAACTTTTTTAACACACACACACACACAGACACACAATATATATTTTTTGTAACTTTCTATAATACATTGATTTACCCTTATCTCACATACTGTAATATTACTTGGGCTTCCACATCTCCTCCAGATCCATACTTGACAGAAGAGATTTGTCAGATTACTCCTGCTGAGCAGCCGGGCTGAACATTTTGCGCCAGTCTTTTGTCAACTAAGTATTTCATCTGTTGTCAACATAAATACATTTTGGACTTACATAATACAGTACATAACCCAGAATTCCTTGCCTTGTGCTTCAAAGTTTGCTTTCACTCGAATTCACAAGTTCACTATTTCAACACCAGACTGATTCCCCTCGAGATATCGAGGATCTCAACAGTGAAGTGATTACATTCACCTTCAGTAATACAGACTTACAACATGTCTGTCAACTGCTAGAAGGTTTCCTTTAGAAACTTCTATCTTTCTGTCTTTGAACCTTCGCACATGTTCACTTCCCTAGGCACAGCACTCTCTCTACCTCTCTCTCTTTACCTAGTACTTCAGTTTCTGCACCAAAGCTGTTTTAATTGATTTTTATTCCATTCCTTGTCATTTATGGATTTTTCATGTATAGTTTGTTATCCAATTTACTGTAGCTTTGGCTTTGTTTATCATCTTGATTTATTTTTTGTGATGTTGAAGTGAGATTTTTTTTAGCCAAATTGAATTGGATCCCTGTTTTAACCACTTCACTTCTATGCATCATCCTTGTGAAAAATAACTAAACCTTACTAAATGAAATACAGCATGAGTTGGAGATATTCAGTCATTACAGTTGCTGTGTTGAACATTTGCCTGAGGCAAAAGGAAGCTGCATTTTTCAGAATAATTGGCCACTGTTTTCACCTCAATGAATGTGATACATACAATCATGTACTGAGCCACAGTCATTGTCGTATCTGAACAGTTTCTTAGGAGAGCTATGAATTCTCTCTCTGTCTGTCTCTCTCCCAACAGACAGAAACACATAGGCAGACATACCTATTACAGTACTGACAACCCCCCTCACGCACACACACACACACACACACACACACTCACAACCCTTTCATACCTATAAGAGGGTAGACTTCTGGAAAATGGTTCGTCTGTTTACTCTGAAAGGTTCAAAGATAATTTACCTGGATTAGAGGCACCATCTGTGCCTGCCATCCCAGATTGCTTTGCAGGCATCTCAATAAATACTGAGCAGGCAGTGTGGCAGACAAGTGCAATGGGAAGGCAGTGAGAGGTTTGCTCTAAAAGCAAGGTTTAATGCTCCTTTTTACATTAATTGCCAGGAGATGCAAACTCATGACCTCTGTTCATCTTCAGAGACTCGATCTTTGCCTGATCCGTAGCACAAATAAATTGGTGGGTGCCAAAAAACGTGTGCATATGATTTTACATACAGTATGTAGACTGTAGACTTCTGCCTACCTCAACCAAAGTGTATAATCTCCACCATCAACACTGATTTCACGGGGTGCTATGAGGACAAGATCTTAAAAGGTAACCACCGATGATAACAAGCCACTGGTTTGCGTCAGGGTGACTTTGACCTGTAGCTTGGATATTGTTCTGCTTAAGTATCCAATCACCATTATACAGTACATAAAGTAGAGACATTTGCCTCTCCACGTCTTGTGCCCGCTTGCAGTCGTGTGTGTGTTTGTACTGTTTGTAGACGTTATGATCCAACAGTACAACTCCCTGATACAACCCTTTGTGTAAGGACTTATTTGAAGTAAACCTAGACAGTCATTGTGGTGCAGTAGCCATTGGGAAAGCGGTGCTCTCATGAAAAAAAAAAAAAAAAAGTGTAAAAACCTGCGAAGGAATTGATTTTTTGTTTAAAAAGGCTGCATTTGGTAGTTTCTTGAAAAGTGCTGAGGTGCAGAGACATCCCCTCCCCTTTCTCTTTCTCTCAAACTCACTACCCCCTTCCCAACCCATCTACCGTAGAAGCCCCTGCCCCCCACCAAAGACAAACACACACACACACACACACACACACTCTCATTTAACACACCTATTCATCTAATTAGTTGCAAAGTCATTAAATCACACGTAGAGTGTTAAAGGGAGTCATCACAAAATTATGGAAGAAGGCTGTACACGCCTGGAGACACACCCGGGGCTAGAGAGGATAGAGACCTCGCCGAAAGGTCCAGTTTCACTACTTAGTGTAGTGTGGTCCAGCTTCCACGCCTCAATTCTGGCACAAATAAAGCTTTTTTTTTTTTTTTTTGTCTTATCCGATCCACTGTTTCAGAGATGAAATAGCAGAGGGCCAGAGGTGGCAGCTGAATAAAACCTTACATTCAGGAAATAAATTGCCGCTGCTTTCCTTGCTGTGATTAGAGTGGGGAAGTTTGGACCTGAGCAGCCATATCCAGATTATTTCCCAACTGCTGCGAACAAGAAAATGAAACTGCAACATTGATTTTCAGTGCCACATCACACTAAACGTGCATACATGTGCTTAATCACACAAACTCTAATACACAAATACAGACACACACACACACACACACACTGTTGCTTGTTCTTGGACACACACACACGCACATGGCACTGACCATGAGAATGTGAAGCAGGCAGCTCATACATCTGCGCCACAGATTTACCTGCCTTTATGGGTGAGCTATGGGATCTATATATTCTGCTGAGGCTGCACACGCCTGTGGATGCACACATCTGTACACATACACATACACACACAGGCGTGCACATGCCCCCCCCCCCCCCCCCCCCATAACCACCAGAACACGTATGCGCACACACACACTTAGACAACTGTATCGGTGTCTGCCCGCTTGTGAGCAGACACAAGCAGGGGAGTTCCCACGACCTTCTGCAAAGGCTATTACTCACACCAAGTGTAATCTATATCGAGCGCTAGAAGAAAAAGAAAAGGAATACATACTGCATGGGAACACTGTATTGTAGGTTTCATCATTAAAAGCAGAATAGAGCGTTATTTGGCTGTACTCACAGGCACTACACAGAAAAACATCCTGCTGCAGTATTATACTCCACCAATAGAGGGTATCTATTTCACTCAGCAGTCCTCTCCATGTTGAATAAGACAGCCATCATATGCTAGCGTGATGTTTGCAGATGGCAGACATTTGATGGGAAACACTTTTTTTTTAGATTGTCTAACAGCTCATGCTTGAGTATGATGATGAAATACACTTTATCCTACATCAGAAGCGGTGAGTTGAACCTAAACAAGACCATTTTCAGACCTCACAGTCAGGTGTGGAAAGATTTGAATGATTCATGAGTCAATTTGCCGTGTGTGTGTGTGAATGTACTGTTGGTTGGAATGGGTTGTTTCGCTGCTGTTTGAGGCTGGGGGGCTGTGCTGCTGTAGAGTAGCTGTTAAGCACTTCTGTCTGAAGCTGATTCAGTGGCTTTGCATCAGTGTTTTACACCCTCACACCACACAGGCGCCATTACCTGGAGGCACTCAGAGGGGGCACAATGAGGTCATATGTAGCCATGCCTCAGTGAAGTGACACATCCAGACCACTCTCTGTCTCTCTCTCTCTCACACACACACACACACACACACAAACACACACAGTAAAACAAACAAGCTGTCCTAATGTGTCCTCATCCACGGTGCAATAAATGAGCACACGCACTGCACATGCGCATGCTATGATGTCTAGCCAAAAGTGAGATGGGAGAGGATAGATGGCACATTTCCTGAGGAGAGGCAGCCAAAGTTATTGGTTATAATACAGCTGTAATTTCAATATTTTCAAAGCTTCTCAGAGATTTATAAGTGCTGGCGAAAGGGGCATCCATCTTGACCGGGCCCTGGCTGGCCTTAACTGCGCCAGTGTCACATGATCGATGTTTTCCCTGGCCCCCTGACACCTCTGGGGGTCACATGGGCCTCCGTCAAGCTTGGTTAATTTTGCACTCTCAGCTCCACCGCTATTAGCATATGAATGTCCTCATAGCCATACAGATTCTACATCCACAGGGATTTCAAAAAGTGGTCCTTTTTAGGGAAATCTGAAAAGACCGGAGGGGACGGAGGACCGGAGGAAGGAGTGGATGGCGACTTGGCAGGATGTTTTTACAGCTGTCATGGTGATGAATTAGGTTATTATGATTAATCTGTATTTAAATGTAACATTAGCATCTCCAGACAGTTAGGCCCGCCCCATTTTCAGTGGACCATGGCCATCCAACAGCAAAACATGTTGATTATATTGAAGGCCACCGAAAGGAGGGAAGCAACTACGGTAGTATTGCTATTAGATGATAGAACTGAAAAACATTTCTGACAGCCTGAAAATTGACATTTTTGGAAACTCAAATAAGCAAAACTCTCTCGAAGCGAGCAAGATTCAGGAATAATCAACGTGCTAAGCAAAGCAAAACTTTTCATCTTCATAATCCCAGTGTTGCTGCGAAATGAAACGATGGAGAGGCGCTGAATGGATTACTATAAAAGCGTCCTCGTCCATTGAGTCTGTGAGGACAAACGCTCCTCCCATCTCCATTGTGTGCCTACATGCCAGCTTTAAAGAGCCAAGATGGCGTTAAAGCGAGAGTCGGGTTCCCACCCCTGCCATTTAGTTCCCACACGACCTTGCAGAGATACAAAAGGGACCACGCCGAACAGCTGCCCACTGGGGCGGCTGATTTATGGGGGCTAAATCAAACCTCTAAAACTGCTAAAGCCGACCTGAGCGGTGAAGAGAAATAAAAATCACAACGTGCATATTATTGCTCTTCTGAGGGTCTTGTTCTCTCAGGTTCAATGCTTCAGCTGTCATTAGTGCACATAATAAGAGCTTTCCCATATGCTTCGGTCCACAGATGTTATGCTTGGGACATAACATGTTATGACTGTACATTCCAACACAGTGCTCAGGGTCAAGTGTGGGACAGACTTAGGAGAACTAAAAGGGGTTAGGGTTAGGGTTAGGGAGCCGGGGAGTTGTGGATACCGATGCTGACAGAAATCAAACACAATATGATGGTAATTGTGTATGGCAGACTGAAGGGACAGCCTATTTGCTGACTGCGTTACCCTACTTTAAATCAAGTAGGTTGACTGCTAAGAGACTCTAAACCAAACTACTGCACTGGGGATGCATTGAGGATGAGCTTACAGTACATCTAAAGAAAGTACATTTAAAAACATTGCTTATTGTCCTCAATTGTACCAAAGATAAAATGTGTCATCCCATTCCCCCGAGGTCTGGGAACCAACAAAGCAGGACACTGTAAGTGCCATGCAGCATGGTCCTTTAACACAGGGAGTCTTTAATCAGAGGCCAAACCGTATTGCTTCGCTGGATGGTCTTCTGACAATTTCTTATTCCCAAACACCATGAAACCCATCTGCTTTGAACAGATCCAACAGCAGCATGGCATTGTCAGTGACCTCATAGGCATTTTAATGAAGTTGATGCTATTTACTGCCTTTATGAAATGAGATGGTCAGTGGCTGTGTATTTTTTGAATTGAAGATTACATGTGGAGAGCCACCCAAAGGTGGCTGATTGAAGGGATTCCATGGAGATGGTGTTAGTTCCTCTTGGCTGAGCTGATAGGAGAAGGGGAGATAAGAATGCCAAAGACCCGATCGTGATTAATGGGTTGGCATTGCTACCATCTTGATGCAAACCAGCAGACACTGTATGAAATATGCTTAAAATATATCTGAAAGCACTTTGTACATTTCCACTGCAGCCATCCTGAGTTTTACTGTGTATTGATGACACCAGAAAAGACAGAATGGATATAATTTGACATATATTTGGCAGGTGGAGGTTTTTTAAAGGACAAGACCAGGGAATAGGATGGGACAGATTTTGACAGTGAGCCCATAGACTGTATAATGTGTCCCAAAGAAAAAAAAAAAAAAGGATCTGATTTAAATTCACATATACCACCAAGCTATCCCCCACCTTGAATTTCCATCCACCCAATATGATTGCCAGCATTTTTTGACCTTGGCGTATTTGCTGCTTGCTAATTTATACAAATGTAAGCATTTTTCCCCTTCATGCTCTATAGCTGGACTTTGTTAGCTTTTCTGGGTGGTTGAGATCTTGCTTTGAAATAGCCTCTCTCTCTCTCTCTCTCTCTCTCTCTCTCTCTCTCTCTCGGAGTTGGGTAAAGAGGACCAGAGAGAAGGGGTGGACTGTGCAGGGTGAAGGATGGGAGGGGGGGATCATCAAAAACAGAAATTAAAGATTTGCAGCGGTTCACTGCGTCTCAGCTTAAATTAGAGACATCCGTGCATTTTGAAAAGGGAAAGATCAAGTTTAATGAAAATGTACACACTGTAGCAAATGGCTTTGTAATGCTCTGGTAATAAAGCACTAGAGATGGGGCAGAAAAAAAAACATGGTAATGTATTTCGGAGGATAAACACAAAGGGTAAACATTACAGAGGTAAATAGTTTGGATATATGGCCCTCTCATCAAAGCTAATGCCCTGGTGTTTATATTTGCCAAAGTCTTTGTGCGTAATTGATTCGCGTAGAGGATGATAAGCTGTGTTCTGCGATAAGAGGATGCTTTGAGGACAATTTATGTTTGAGGAGAAATTTCCATTTCAATCCAAGCTTTTCGCGCAAAGGACAAAAGTAAATGAAGTATTGTGAAGAATGGGAGGTGCATCGAAATAATCGCACTTAATTGTAGCCACTATAACGGAATCCAATTAGTACATCCAATTTCCTTCAGCATAGCAGTGCATCAGAATATAAATTAGCTGTGTTTCTAACGTTTAGAGGTTAATGATATGAAGAGCTGCATGTGTACTGTATACTTGATGACTAAGTGCTCTTGCAATCAACCCCCTCAGGCATATGCTGCAATTCCTGGCAAGTCCAGCGTGCAAGAGTATGCAACTTCCTATAGCATAATGAACAGTCAGCCACATCTTCAATAACAATCCATTAGAATGATGCGGAGAAGTAAATATTTTGGAAAAGGGTATTTCCCTCACCCCAGTTCTTCTTGCCTTATTCCACCTTGCTGCTGGTGGAAAACTCCTTTTTGGCTCTCTTCTCTGAGGGATGTTATTCAAACACAGACGAGAATGCGAGCGAGAAACGTCCTCGGATCTCTCTTACCGAGGCTCGCGTGAACGTGCGTCTTCATAACCTTGCACACATGCACACGCACACACACACAAACACAGCCAGGTGCCATTCAGTGAAACAATAACAGGGTATTCTTTCCAGTCATTTTAATTTGGTCCCACCAGCTACAGGAGGGCCAGGGCGATAAAATGCCAGCTTAACACATCAGCACACCCCTCATAGCACCTCCACACTATCCCTCTCTTCCTCCCTCCCTCCCTCACTCAGGCCTCTGGCATTTGCATTTATAGTGGGTTGCTGAGGGGGAAAAATCCTGTTATTCTTTAATTCCTTTTTTTTTTTTTTTTTTGAATAATACAAAGCTTCCTGTCTACTATTACTTACCTCAACCTCCTACCTCCCTCCCGCCTCCATTTATCTGTCTTCCCTTCCTCATCACGGTGTATTGTGTTGAGGAGGTAAAAGCTCACTCAACTCGCTGTGAAGGTGAGTGGGGATACTCCCAGGTATCGCCAAACAAAAGACAAAAGCAATATTAAAGAACAATAGAGGTCTAGAGAAAAACAACTGTGAGCTGTTACGAAAATGGAGAAAGATCAGGTGAAAATTTCTCTCTCCCTCCTTCTGTCCATCACCTCTCTCCCCAAAGCAGCAGCAGAGTCCCACTGCTGTAATTACAATGAAAAAGAAGCCTATGGTGTGTTCCTCTTAGAATCAGCCTCTGCGCAACCTCAAATTGTTTTATGATGAAGTAATTGACATGAATTATAGCCCTCCTGCCTTTTGTCACCAAAGGACCAAAAATGTTGATAGCAGGAATGGAATTTTGATCAGAAAATACAATGGTTCAGACTGTAGCGAGCTCGCTTCCACCGGGCCGCGGCAGACAGAGACAGGAGGAGGCAGGAGTTGAGAGTTCACAGGCCAACACTGCCGCTTTATTTTGCATCACAACAAACTAAAACGACCCGGCCTTGACTGATGCTTCCCCCCGCAGCAGGTCACTGACGAGGACCTGAGCTGCTTGTCTTGCAGGACGCAAACCAGCTCCAAATCCGATTGGCCAGCTCTTCCAGGTCTGCATCCTCTGCTGTCGGTCCCGCTCGCTCTCAAACTCCATAGTTCAACTCTGGACTCCCTCCTGTCGAACTCACGCTCTCTCTCCCGACACACACACACACACACACACACACACACACACACACACAGGTTAAAATGACCCGGCTGCAATCGGCCTTAATTGGCCACAGCTGGAGCTGGATACAGAGAGAACCAGCCCATTACCACATCAGCCTGTTCTCTTATAGTTACAAAAAGTAGTGCGCTGTAGATTTGCACGATAGTCTACAACTTGAGTGTGTATATTCACAAAAGAACACGATGCTCTTCCATTGACATAAATTGCGAGATCTCTCCGCAGTATCTCGACTCCAGTTCCCATTACACATATATAGGGAGGGATAAAGTTAATGCCTCAGTATCTTGGTCTGAAAGAGTGGAGGTTCTTAGGAGGGTGCTGCACTTATTATGGATTAAATGACTATGTTTATGGTCTGGCCAGACACTGCTGTATAATTTCAATCAGCTGTACTTCCCCCACATACAAAGCACAGCTCATTACCACTCACCTCTGTGGACACACTGTTTTGTTCCCCTGATTGGAGGGCCTCAGCTCCAATTAACATCTTAGCAAGCTGACATTTCAAAAGAGACTCTGTCCTCTCTTGTTTGGAGCACCTAGTCTCATTTTACTGAAGGTGCACAAATAGAAATTGCTGGTCTGGATGTCTGGAGGTGTTTGCTTTGATCCTTTTTAGTAAATTCTGTGTGAATCAGTACAGAAAATGACTATCTGGTCTGGTTATAAAATGTGTTTTTGTGTCAGTCGTCTTGTGCATTACTATGATTTACAGGAATGACACGTGCATGTGCACAAGCACGTGTGTGTGCATGTGTGTGTGTGTGTGGTTCCAGGTTTAGCCTCGGTGTCTCAGGTGTTGCATGAAAATGAGTCTCCATCCCACAGGTGCTGTGGCGGCACCATGCTCATCTCCAGACTTTAGGCACTATTACTTTCCTCCCTGAAACCACATCTTTTCTAGCTATGACATATCATTACATTACTCAAAGGTCCTGCTCTAAAATAGTCGTGGTAATAATCCCCTTCACTTCTAATAATTAAAAATTCAAAGCACTGACACAATAGGAAAAAGAAAGATAGCTTTCCTTTTGAACTCAGATGTTGGATGAAAGGTCCTTGGGGGGGGGGGGAGAAAAAGAACAAAAATAACAACATTAGGCCTCTGTTTCATATGCATGGCTGCATCCCCTAAGCCCTCAATCCCAGTTTTTTTTCTTTTTGAGGCACAGTGGATTTCAAGCCAGCCGCTATCTCGTTCTCTCTCTCTCTCTCTTGTGCATAATAGTGGTCCAGCTGGCCACGCTGCTTTAGAGATGTCACGCTGGGTCACGTGCGTGACGCTATTTCCCCTTCTCCTTGCGCCAGGCCCTACAGGTTGTTTAGCATTTCAGACAGGGCTCTCGTGTTGCCTCGCAGCCAAGCACAAGGGCGCTCGGGGATGTCATCTCCTCAAAGCTAATTGCTGTGCCCTTCTCTTAACGAAACAAGCTCAGGAAATAAATAACTAATGTGCCCCTTGGTACGCTCATTAGCTAACTGCAAATTCCCCATTCTACAACTTTTCTCACCATCTCACTCCATGCCACTCTAGCTTTCACTCTACAACCTCTGCACCAACCACCTGGACACACACACACACACACACACACACTTTTCTCCCCTTAAAAAACCTTTAAACAGATATTTCTCAGAGAGACATTTGGAAAAGAATTGAGTAGTGCAAACACAACCAAGCGGTGCCCACTCCAACCCACTTGTCTTGGACTTTATTTGCCCATATGGTTCATTCTTCTTTTCCGCTACTCCTCTTTCATTCACAGTCTCTCTCATGCTGTCTTCTCTTCTTCAGAGAGAGATCAACATAATGAGGACGCTGAAGAGTTTCCCTGCAATCATTTCCCTCACCGCGTTAAAAACAAACAACTTCTGTTGGCACGCAATGAGAGACCTTGTTATCTGGCACATAAGTCATTGCCGCCATTGCAATTTGACGCATTCATCTATGGTGGAATTCAATGACAAGTGGAGACGCCCTAATACATGAGAGTATTGATTATCACATTTCATGTTGAGGCTAACATCCGCGCCCATTGTTAATGGTTTACTCAAGCGCCTAGCATGTTCAAAGTAGTGTTACAGGATGCAGTAATAACCTGCACAAAGCTAACAGCAAGATAATGAGTAGTTTCGCCTCTCAGGGTCAGTCATTTAAATTGGAAATAGCCTTTGTGTCACGGTGCCCATGTCATACCGTAATAGATTGTGGCAACATTCAACCTCTGATTACACTGTGCATTGCATTACAGTAAATAAATTGATTCTGGAATTCATAGGCTTCTAAATTTGCTCTAAAATTGGTTTCCATAAGAAATAGTAGAGGCGTGCTGGGACGGGCAGAATAACCCCTGTATCACATCCATGGCTATCTCTCATCCATCCATAACTAGATTTTTATTCCCAGGGGAGAAGTTGAGCAGATTGATTTTTGAAAATCGTGAATGTTTGGTGTAAAGGCTGGCTTACTGAGCTTAATTTTTAGGCTGGGGGATATCTGGACACACACCACTTATATCAGAACTAATGTTGGCCTAAACCCACAAATAATCAAAGGCTGTATCATGACTAAAGCTGGGAATAAATTGAGTTTGCAGGGCCTTTTTTCAGAAACAAAACATTTGCCTTCTCCTACAATGTAAACACAAGCTGCTCTTTGGTAAGTTAGTCATCTCCTCATCCAAAGGCAAGCTGTCCTTGGCCAAGCCTGAGTCGTAGGTTGTTGAAACATTAGGGCTTAGTTCTCTATTAGTGAACTGTGCCTTACTGAGCCGTGTACATCATGAAATACAGGTCCAAGTATAATTTGATAAATCAAACCGTAAAAATGACACCACTCCATAGTTATCTCTAGAACACATTTTATGGATCAGCCCCGTTGTAAAATACTATAGCAGCATTTCTGTAGTGCGTAGGGAAGTTTGGAAAATGAAAATGTCACCCTGCAAGTCACCACAAAGGGTAAAGGAAGATAAGAGAGAATAACTAAAAACACAAGTCCCGTTAGAGCTTATTTCTAAAGAGCAAAGAGACTTATTTCTCTTGAAACTCTTTCCTGTGGGGAGAGTATTTATTTTTGACTGCATGCAGGAGCACATATTTAGTACGTAAAAGGCACGCACAAACATGCACGCACACAGAATTAAACAAGCCTAACATGAGGTTTATATTAGTAAATGACTGGCAGAGAGACATGGATACTCATTAGACTCATTAGACTTTGAGAACGTATCACCTCAGACTACAATCAAGTAAATTATCGATTGCTTGAAAGAGAAAATGTCTTCAGAATGAATTCTCTTGGTTGGCCTTGTCACTGAAGGGGGAGTGATGTTGTGTTCAGCTCCTACATAAAACCTGCAGAGCAAGACGGTGAGGAATGTTCTCCATGGATGTTGATTACTTCACATGCCGGA
Source organism: Hoplostethus mediterraneus (assembly GCA_034670385.1). NCBI lineage: Eukaryota > Metazoa > Chordata > Actinopteri > Trachichthyiformes > Trachichthyidae > Hoplostethus > Hoplostethus mediterraneus. Next base: position 3,883,433 of record JAXDDW010000029.1, on the reverse strand, counting down.
ACCTGACCAGAAGGCCCGTATCATCCTAGTTTAGATTTACCGTGCACGTGATAAGGCTGAGCAGCTATTTCTTAACGTAATGACCCTGCCTCAGGTAATGGTGGAAAGCTGGAGCGTCTCCCGAATTAATTTTGATTTCTGAGCTTGACTCAAACCTAATCAAGTTTCTCCAGAGTGCCTTGCTACGCTTTTATAGATTTCCTATGAACTACACACACACACACACACACACACACACACACACACACACACACACACAAATACACAGTATACTGGAACCAATGAAAACACTGTATGGAAGGTTTCTCTCCCCTTTGTCCTCATGTGATGTGCGGCCATGTTTGGGCCTCATTTACAGTCAAGGCAGATGAAGCCACTCCATGCATTCAGATGTGGCTTTGCTGCCAGCCTTTTTTTTAGTGCATGTGCACGTGAAAACACACAATGGATTGAATTTTCAGGCTGGAGCTATTGGATGGCAACCCACACTAAGGAGATTGCAAGGGTTTGCGAGCTAGCAGGGGTTCTGCTTGGGATAGCCTCTCTGTCGGAGAGTAGAGTCTGTGTCCTGCATCTTCAAGCAGATGACAAGGCTACTCTCTATCTGGTTCTGAGTTAGACACTGAACTCTGAAACGATCCCCCAACATTCACTCTGTAAAACTAAAACTTTCAATGCACAAGAAAAAGGATTCCTGTAGACCGTGAATTTCAATTCAGATTCGACTGCTAGTTCAGTCTGGATATCTGAGAATTAAGAATTGTTGTTGGATGATTGGACAGCAACTGACATTGAATGATTGCATTATTCACATGAGCAAAACTCTAAACCCACCACAAAGAGAGGAAGGAGGTGGGAAAACTCTCCCCAAGCTATTTCAAAATACTTTCTCATGGTGTTTGTAGTCACTTGTGGGAAAAGGAGGGTTAATGGCATGACCTTGCCTCCGACACCGTTTCAGAGAGCCAGCTAAGACAATGGCAACCTGTGCACAACCCTTATATTTATGCACATAATCATACACCCAAGCCACTTTCGGAGCTACCTGTCAAAATCAGGGACCAATCTGCGAGAGTGATTAGTTATGCCTGGCTGAGTTTGCTGAACATTCTCCATCTGTATGCAACGGTAACGTATGGGATAAGCCGAGTTGGTAATAAGGGTTGAGACTGACAAGGTTAACCTGATGCAGGAGAAACAGTTTGGCATGGATGGAGGTCACCAAGGTCTGACAGTTTGAAAGGCTCTTGAGAGTTTTTCCCCCCCCTTTTGTAGAGGGATAATAAAAAAGATAGAAAAACAAGGCCGAATACAAAGTGCTGTGACTGAGCTGAAGCCTAGGTAACCTACCAAACATATCTAAGTAAAATACTGCTACTACCACTCCTATACACCTACAAATACTACTATTACTACTAATGATGAAAAAAAAAATAATAATAACCAAACTGTAAAAAACAATTAATATGAAATACAAACAATAAAGGCCTACATAAAACATCTAAGGTAACATCTTGGAAAGGGTCCTCTCAACAAAAAGCATGCATCAGCTCCAAGACTATGATGTCAGCTATTTCTTTAGTAAAGGAGTATCTTGATGTGAAGAACAGCTGCTCTCATTAATTGTTTCTAATGGCTTTGGTTTTCTCTTTTTATTTTGATCCCACCGCAGTGAAGCATAGCAGCAAAGGGCAGGTACACCCCCATCTGTGAGTGTTTGTAAGACTCTGCAGGTTACCAAGCTCAAGGAGCGCTTTGAAGCCTTCGCGAAACACAGGAAAAAAGGTCTGAGCAAGAGACGCCGTAACTTGATTTACAGTAGTACATTCATCGTAAGACCATGTCTTATATTTACTCTGCTGCTTGACCTTCTGCTTTAGTCTTCTAATAGCCTCGGTCTTTAAACATTATTTAAGTAATACATTTTCTATTTCCTTAGATGCTGTTGCAACAGAAGTCACAGTGAGATAACGGAAATAACTGAATGGAAGAATAAAACTGCAGCGCTGCTCTTAGTTACTCCTAGCTGAGAGGGAGCTGTCTCCCAGGCCGTCAGTCAGAGTGTGGTCTAAAGGAAATGACACACGAGCTGACCACATGCTGTGCCTGCTTGGTGGGATAAAGACACATGTCTTAAACCCCTCGCATCTTAATATGATTTGCTTTAGTGTGCAACAGGTTTATACAGCGTACAGAGAATTATATTAGGGATTATATTGCCCAGGGACCTGGACTTCTTAGACCCCATAGTGAGTGGAAACCTTTGTCAGCTGTCAGTCAAAAGAACTGGAGCAAACATATTGTGTCTATCATGTCCAAGGCTTTGAAACTGCCATTTCAATCATTCATAAGAGGGGATCATTTCCAGGAAAGCCACAGTATCTGAAGAGCTCCCACTGACAGAATAGAGCTGATCACTTGTAAAGAAGTAATAGGACTGTATGCATTTGAAAGCACATATTAGGGCTCAGATGTTTCATAAGTGTTCAATAAGCACTTTCTTAAATAACACACACACAATGTTATGCCACCTGTAGAATACATGTCAGTTTGTTCTGTTCGTCATACAGTAAAATTGTATGCATTTATTCCCTTTGTAAATGTGACTACTTTTTATTTGTAGATTCATAATAGTCATAAATACAACATAGTACTTTTATCCAGAAGCATTTGAGTCCCACGTTATTTACAGTTAGCTTATCATCAGAGCAATACAGACAAGTTGTGAGCTTGGAATTAAGGTTCTCTCGTGGTAGTGTACACTTCTGAGATACTGAGCTCCAAAGATTTGACATCCCAGCTGGCAAATCTGTTATGTAGTGAAATCTATCTTTATAGCCTGATGGTACATTGGATGCAAAATATCAAAATCCTAGGAGAATTAGAAACCCAAACATAGATGCAACCTGTCAAGTCATGGACAGAACTCACTAAAAAATCTAATTTCATCATTACGCAGCATCGTTTTGGATATTAAAATATTAAAACATTTTATATCATCATATACTGAACAGCTTGTCATTGTATGCCTGGCTGCTGTTATGTGCCCCAAAGTAAGATAATCTCATTTTCTGCACATATTTTTATATTACTCTTTGTCCACTGGCCTTTTTTTTCTTCCTCGGTATCCAACCCTCATTTTCTTAGTTTCTCCCTTTGTCCTCCTTTTCTACTCTTCCTGTTCTCCTCTCTTCATCTGTCTCACTACTTTTTCTGTTTTTCTTTTCTCTAAACCCCCCCCCCCCCCCCCCCACTACTTCAGTATATAAACAACACATCTTGGATGAACCCATCTTTGGAGCTACGTCTACACCGTCTCTGATAGGGTTATTCATTCAACATCCAATTGGCTAACTCAGTGTGTCATAGGAGTTGTAGTACATTAACTGGGATGGTAATCAGTGGACAGGAGTTATTACATCTACATACTATGGATTTAGATGACTATGTGATTTATGGACTATGTGACAAATAAAGTTATTGATTTATCAGTTGATAAAGAGAAATACCCTGTTAGGGAACATCTGATGCCATGAGACCACCTGAAGTTCGGTAGACAGCATCAGGAAGCTAACCATTTAACTGGCAGAAAAAAACCTCACTTATCCTTTGTTTTTATTATAAAAATGTGGATTATTTCTGTGCGCCATTATTACTAAATTATCTAATCCCCTGGTCATTAGATAATTTAAGGATTTAAAGAGGCCCACCTGGCTAGCAGAGTGAGATTTCTACTATCCTGGACAAATTAACCTAGTATTGATAATGTAATATTAAAGTTTAACGAGGCAGATTACACTCTGAAATTATATAGACATACACTATATGTATATATATATATATATATATATATGTGTATGCATTTGTGTTCTTTTCTAATTAGCTCAGTATGAATCATGCAATGTTCAAGATTAACAAATTTCCAGTTCCATGGGTTCCCTACACTGAAGTTTGTGATTGGATGTGAAATAGAACCTCATAGTACCTAGCTGAAATGCTGTTTCTGCTATATAACCTTCTATCTTTTAAATATTTAATCCCAAAATGCTCTTTTAGAATAAATAAATAAATAACCCGACACAAGCATTAAGAAACGTTAAAGATTAAGAGTATGTGAATAACTCCATTTTCAAAATCCACAACTTTCCATCTGTAACACGCAATGGCCAGAGCTAGCTGATAAAGAAACGGCAAACACAGACAACATCGCGTCCATATAGAAGCAATACTTGCGTCATCCGACCGTCTGCTAGTAGTAGCAAGCGCAACAAGTCAGACTGAACCTTATAATCCCAAACTCACAAAGTGCTGCTTTGATGGAACTAACTATGTTGAAGCAAAAGTTACGTGTATTTTCTCTTGCTGAGTTGACAAAATGTATTTCCAGTGCTGGAAATATCAATAATTAAACATTGGGATGACAGAGGCCTTCTCACTTCACAGCATGCATCTCCAGGCTGGTTAGCAGTAGACACTCTATTTGATCTTCAAGGCTAGAGCGGCCTGGCATCGTCAGACTTTTATGTAGGCGTGCGGTGGTTCCCTGGGTCTGGATCCCACAGCCTAAAGTTCCCCTCTCTTTCTGGTCGGCTGGGGGTTGGGGCGGGCAGGTGGGAGGAATCTGCCTCTGCGTCAGCCCTCTGAAGGTGCCCCTCCGCTGAACGTATTTCTCCCGCTGTGCAGAGACACCTCTCAGCTCTATGCACACAGAAGAAAACACACACTCATGGACAAAAAGTCAATTTATTTTTGCCCCTGAGTGTATCTGCTTGCTCTCTCTCTCTCACTCTCACACACACACACATCTCAATCAGGTGATTGGCCTGTGAGATCAGAGAAAGTAATCATTAATACCAGTTAAGCAGGAAGCCATACACCCCCTTTGTAGCACTCACAATCACTTCATCAGCCACGGATATCCACACTAATTCTATCTCAAGGTCATCTCCAGGGTGCGTACAGATCCAGCCCCTTACAATAAATTGGAACGGAGAGTCTGTCAGCTTCGGTATTTTTCAATTACTAATCTAGAAAGTACTTGGGTGGTTTACTGAACAGGAGGATTTTTTTTTCTGGTCAATTTGTTTATCGGGGAATATGAGGGAATAAAAAAATATCCAAAGGTATTAAAGGCAGGTGGATGGAGAGAGAGTTCATTACTTTGTTTTTCAGGAAGGGAATAGGGGAGAAAAAGAGATAGTGCAGGTGGATGCAGGAGTCTCTCCGGTGCTCTCTCTGGCCCTGATTGGTGGGTTGGAGAGAAGAAATGACGCTCCTCCATCCATCCATCCATCCATCCATCCATCCATCCATCCACAGACTGTGCTTCTCCCTGGCCTAATGAAACCGTAATAGAGGGTGACAGGAAGTGGAGTGGGCCCTCTGCCTTCACAGACACTGACTGGACCTGTAGATCACTGTTTCTGTGTGTACTTTGAATCTGTGTGTGCATGTAATAGTGTGTGGCTGTTCGGGGGAAGGAGAAGAGAATGAGAGAACAGGGGAGACAGACTGCAGCTAAAACTGGAAACGGTGAACCATCCCTAACTGTGCCAACTGTGTAATCTTGTAGGAAGTCATTACAAATATGAATTCATTTGAAATCTGTATTACAGTAGCAGACTGTCACTGCTAAATAAAACCAAACCTAATCAATAATTCCACTGTGTAGGACCCAGCCAGATGTCTCATATAAAGATAATGTCTTTTCCGTTTCTCTTTAAATGATGTCTTTTTCTGGGAGGGAGACAGAGGGAGAGGAAAAGCCAGCGCGCAGGAGGGATTCAGATGAGGGATATGCTCCGTGCCTTTTCTCTGTTTCCCTGGTTTGCTTTTTTGAGTCTGTTAATCCCATGGCAAACTCTGATGTGACTGCAACTCCTTGGGAGTGCTAACACCACATCAATAATACATCCAGTCCAGCTGCATCCACTAAACACTAAGCCACACACATACAGCACATACACAAGCATGCATGCATTCTATCTTTCTTGACTCACTCACACACACACACACACACACACACACACACACACACACACACACACACACACACACACACACACACACACACACACACACACACACACACACACACACACACACACACACACACACACACACATTGTTTTAGCCTGGTTTTAAAAGGTTAGTGTTGGGGCAAATCTCAGCTCAACAGCAGGGTATTCCAGAGATAAAAGCTAAAAATCTGATTCACAACTTTTCGAGTGTACTCTCTTATAGCTAACAGGCCAGCACCAGGTGATCTGAGAGACCTAGTAGGCTCATATGTATTGAGCATGTCAGAGATGTATTGTGGTGCCAGGCCATTTAGGGCTTTGTAGACCAGCAGCAGAATCTTGAAATCAATTCTGCTGCTCACTGGAAGCCAGCGCAGCAAATAACATGTTTGATGTGCTTAGTTTTTCTTGACCCAGTGTTACAGTAGTCTGCTAATCTGCTAGTAATAAAGACATGCACGCACACAGACTAGTTTGTGCACACACACACACACACACACACACACACACACACACACACACACACACACACACACACCTACCCTTTCCACTCTCCCTTCAACCATGACCTCCTGGCTGTCCTAAAAGCCTTGTGTTATTCATTCATAACAGACCAGAAATATGAGTTAAAATCGCTCAGAAAAAAGATGACACATGAGGTGTTTTCTAAAGGCTGCTGTATCGTTCAAAAACAGTTTGATTGCTTAGTCTGAAAAGAAGGTGACAAGTGTTGTTTGGGCATCAGCATTGGTGTCTCTGTGTTCACACTTAGATTGCATATTCAAGGTTATGGCTTTCTGAGGCACCACTCAGTGCACATGAGGTAAAGTGTTAACTGCAGTAAACTTTTGAACGATGTCATACTGCAGTATACTATCAAAGATTTATTCTGTTTAAAACAATCACATTGCATGCACTAAAACCCACTGATTCATATCACTGGATTCAGGGTAGAAGGTACAGTGTTAGCGAAACATTTAACAGCAACAACTGGTTTCAGTCTCAGAGATGTAAAATTAAGGTTATTAACATTAACATTAAATGAACTACTTAAGGGCTATGGACACATTTGAAAATGTTCAATTTGATATAGGGTATGCCTACACCCCAGGTCTTTGGATATTAAATGGTTGGGAACAAGGCCCATACCTCTGTGCATGCTGTGTGATGTTTTAACCTGCCCTTTGTCTCATTAAAATGTGCATTTGTGGCTGAAATATGACAGGGAGCAAAGTTCTGAATGCAAAATGGTCCATTTATTATTCTACTCTGCCAGGAGGTCAGGAAAAATTAAAAACATACTCACAGACGTGCTGTGGCAACCATCCAGAATAAATATCTAATTAATTTCACTGCATACGGTAAGTGCATCTTTTGGTTATTTTTGAAAGTTTATAATCTTTGGAGACCTTAGTCAAGGCCAAAGTGGAAATGACTCATTTTGCTCACATACATAAATGAAATCTAATCCTGCCAGTCCCCATCTGGCCAACTTCTGTTTCTGCAACTCAGACCAAGGTTGAAAGTGAAATACAAGGGCATTATTGGAGAGAGAAAACAATATATATAATTGGCTGTGGGCCTATATATGTACTCATAAAAAAACTCAAAGGAAATGTTAGTGTTTTTCTTTTTGTTTTCCATTTCCTTCACACATAATAGGCCCACAGCATGCAAACTCCTTGCAGAGAATAATAACGGAGGAAAAGGTTCACAGCTGTCAATTAACACACAAAAAATATACTTTATGATTTGATTCCTCTCGAGGAACTTTCTGTTACCGAAGTTATTGTCTGAAAGAAAACAAGGCGCTATTTCTTTATACAAAATACAGTGTTTTGATGAAGTTTCAAAGTGAATGGGATGCTAGACGTACGAGTGGAAGCGCTGCTGTACGCATTAAACAACAGCTGAATCTGAAGTGGCAAAGAAATTAAATAGATGAGTCAAACATTCAACAGCAACAGTGCATCACTTTAACCTTCCTTTTCATCCTCGCCGTAAACAAGCTTAATTCAATTTCATTCAACTTTTCACCCGAACCTTTCACTGCATATGAACTTAATTTTTGCAATATGCTTTTCCACTTAGCTCAAGAAAACGTGACACCAGTTGGCAATAAAGAAATATAAAGAAAATAAAGAGATCATACACTGACAGGATTATATGTCATTGATTGACTTTTTCATTTTCTGTCGGTGGGTTTTTAAGAGCCTTTTTAGGCGAGTAATTTATTTGTGGGTGTGCTCAAAGATGCATTTGTGCATTGTGTCAATGCATTTGAATAGTGAGCCAATCACATTACTTCAAACGTCTGGACAATATCAGTCACTTATTTTCATCATTGGCGTGCTTACCCATGACCCAAGTAAATTGCACACAATAATCAATATGGTGGCTAGCTTGTGTTCTGAACTGTGGGCAGATTAATTTAGCCCACCTCATTTTTCAAATTATTTCCTTTCAAATTAAAGGCTCTTATGCTGCTGCTATGTCTCTGTGGTATTAGTATAACTAATATAAGACAATAGTTACAAATGTACCTATTTTTGGCAATCAGCAATATGCTGCTATTCCATTACAACCTGTACAAGGCCAGAAGAAACTCCCTACTTCTATGTGACCAACAACAATATTGTATATGATTACAACGCTTACTATAGGTACCACATATTATATACATGTTTCAATGTTTTCTCTGTTTAATAGTCTACTGCTTATCAACACCTCCAGTGTCTAGCTCATCCTGTGTATTGTCTCCTCTTTCCACCCTTATTTTCTTCAGATAACAAATAGATTGCTTTGTACTGCTGGCCTAATTGGGATGACATGGCCCATCAACACCTAAGCTGATCTAACCATGTCTCTTAGGTCTGAGTGGGAATAAGACCAGAGAGAAAATCTTTACTAATTCTCTGGGTTTATTGCTTGTTAAGAGGGACAACCAGGTTTCATTAGTTCCTCTATCTTAGATGGATACCTTCAAACAAAAGAGAAAAAGAAAACACTCCTTGCTGGGCTTCATGCTGGATGTTTCAAAACAGAATTGACAAATACATAAAATACAATGTCATGCTTGAGATTTTGTGAACACATTTTCATATTTTTAAGAGAAGATTGTGCAGGTAATCATCACAGGAACCTCCTCTTGCATTAGTTAAATCAATTGGGTAAATAATTGGGTATGAAATTAACCGATACAAGGTCAGATCGTTAAAACTAAAACAACATCCAGAGATCCAGAGCACCCATTGCTGCATTTGTTGTCATTGTGCGTCCGTCAATATTAAGAACACTGAACACTGTGGGGGGGGGGGGGGGGGGGGGGGGGTGACTCGAGACAGTGAAAACAAAGCGCCCGAGGTATTGTATGGAAATTCATTTTATATATGTATAATATTGCATCTGCTGTGCACTAATTAATGTCCTCTGTGTAGCAGATCGAGACAAGTATTCGGTTCTGTGGCACAAGATATGAGAATATGCACAGCGCTGCAACATACATTCTTTTACTCCTGTGCCCAGACGATAAAGTAGCAGTTCTCTGTTTTATTTTTCAGGCAGAGAGCTGATTACCGTTTACATAGGATATTTATTGTTAGTATAGGTAGGTGATAGGTATTTCACATTGATCTGTTCCTCTACCTTTCTAGTGTTGCGGCTGGTGGTGTCCTCCAGGCTTGGGCCTGCTTTATGGTGGGAGTTCACGTACTGATTTATGGTGGTTAACTTGTGGTTAGATTTCCGCCGTATGCTGACTGTCCTCTTTAACTCCCTCTCTCTTTTACAGGATATTGATTAGGATTAGTTTCTTCAAATAAAGCTGCCCTGTACCAGCACCTTGACCCACACTGACTGATTTTGCTTCTTTCTGAACTTTACCTGTGTAATTGTCCACTTAGTGTTCCCCCTCCCTTGGTCTTACTTGCGGGCGTAGTCTCTTCTAGTGACACAACCTCATTGGTCAAACTAGCATTAGAATGGCAGAGCTATATATTAAAGAGAAAATTTTACAAGTAGTACCTTCATAAAAAAGAAAACATCTCAGCATGAGATATATTGCCTTGCAGGGATACTGGTGATAAAACCAGGGATGTGTGGTAACTAAAAGAGGAAAGATAGTAAGATGGATCTGACTCCCAGGCATAGTACACACACTGAGCTAATCAATATCTGCCCTACTGCTTTGACAGAGAGGAAGGAAGGTAGAGGTAGGACTAGAGCTGGAGACAAAGAGAACGGTCTGCTGGGATTAGTTTGTGGAGGCACTTCAGCTTTTTTCCCATCCTCACTTCAGAGCCCCTGAACACACTCACAGAGCAACGGCAAAGGTCACTCAACACCTGGGTGCTGGATCTGTTTTCAGCACTTGGCCCAAAGGTTAGATTAAAACATTTCTGTTAGATGTCAGGAAAATAAAGGCCCGATGTACGCAAAGTAAAGCACATCCCTCATGTGCCATTCCACACAGTAGCATGTTTGCTTAAGATTGGTACCGGAATTGAAAGCCAGTTCTGTGTAGAATTGTTAATCCTATCAGTCATCCCATTCTAGCTAAATCTCTCTGCAAACAACACTTTATTTTATCTTGTTGAGTAACTAAGTAGTAAATATCAGTAAACGATGCCAATGATGCAGAGATGGCAGGATATCACCGCTGCTACTGTGGCGGCTCCACTCCTCTATGGATGCTGTGTCTCGTGCCCAACTTCAAAGCCTGCTTTGAAGTCCCTGGGTGGAGATCCTTTCGTTCTCAGGGAGATATCTATCCTCTCTCCCCTCTCTTTTGTTAGCTAGTGCACACCGATGAAAAAGGGGTTGAAGCTGAGAGAATGCCAAAGGAAGATCAAAGCATGAGGGCTAGAGGAGCCATACAGTTAACTGCTTTGCCAGCCTTTGACTGACTGGATGATGGTGAGATGCTCTGTCATGCTGCTGGCATTGAAGATGAGGGTGCCAGGCACCGTGTAGAATTCAAGCACATTTAAAGTATAAATATATAAATATATAGGTCACAATATCAGTCTGTGTCTGTCTGTGACCCCATGTGTACATGCACAACACAGGGAAGTCATAGCAACGACATTTGCAGAAAGCAATAAGAAAATAAAGTACAGTAAAGATAAACATGTGTCAGACAAGACACATTTCACGGATCAACATCAGCATTGCTTTTTATATTGCTTACGTTTGCTGTCTGCTCCTCCACGGTCTGTGGTGGCTCTGCAGATGATGCCAGCTACCTCAGCCTCAGGGTGGACAGCTCATCAAGATGACTGACAAGTGTTGGGGTGGGAACTTGACCAACTGAGTGGGAGGAGAGCTGGACTGCCTCGAGTCAAAAAGTTGCATATTGTACACAAGCTGTTTAAACATGGGGGATGCAGCTTTCTGTCCACTGTGCAAGCATTTGAGCTGTTATGTTATTGTGCCGAGCCGTACTAAGCGGGGAGCGTGTTTTCAGACACTCAGCTGAAATGATTTTCCTCTACTCATTGTTGGGTTGTGTGATGCAGCTGCAGCTTGGCTTGTAACACTGATAGATTAGAAAGTCTATTCACATGTGCTAATGAACTTCATCATCAATAGGATGCTAATAAGTTAGCAATTTAGCATTCTGCATAAGGTTTATTAAAGTGTCCCCATGATGAATGCACACATTCATATGGGTGAAGCAAATAAACTTGAGTTTATGCAACAAATAAACGAGTAGTGCCAAGCCAATATGAATCCAACCTACATGAGCTCCTGAAGCATCAAAGAGAAAATATTGCTCAATTTAAATTTAATGACTGCTTCCGCTCAACCCGGCACTGGCAACTGGGCGCGGCGCCCATGCTCTAATAACAATAATGCAGTGCTTTATGAAACGCCCTTCACACAAGTGTGTGTGTGTGTGTGTGTGTGTGTGTGTGTGTGTGTGTGTGTGTGTGTGTGTGTGTGTATGTGTGTGTGTGTGTGTGTGTGTGTGTGTGTGTGTGTGTGTGTGTGTGTGTGTGTGCGTGCGAGACTGGCTGAGCACAGCACATTAATAACGTGGGTCTTAACTAAGAGGTTGAGTGCCTGTGAAACGTAGGAACAAAGTGCAGAATTTAAGTATAAAGTACCATTTCAATCTTCTTCTGGTGATGGATCGGCTAATACGTGCGCGAACTGACACAAAACGACTGATAGATATGCAGAAACTCTTGACGGAAGAGATATATGCTATGTCTGCTGTAGGCATTTTGAGTGTATTAGATGAACGGTGAAATAGTAAAGGGTAAACCCATCCAAAACTCAGTTAACCCACCTTATCATGTGTGAAATCAGAGTTTATCCTCATGAATTAAATTCATGGAATACATTACAGTCAGTAGTGTCAGACTGATCTAAGTTACATGAAGATAGATGTATGAGAGAAATAGCTATGGGAGATGGTTGTATATAGTTTCAGTTATTCATTATTTGATGGCCACATGAAAGAGTGTGCATAGAAGAACACAAGTGCAAACTGAAAACAGGCCTGCGTGGTGCACAAGCTCATAATCATCATGAGACTTATACCTAAATAAATGGCTGTTTTTTCTGAAAGTTCAATGTCTTGGTATCCTTTTACTGAAATTAAAATCCAACCCTGATAACCAAAGAGCGCCGATTCTGTCAATATTTGCTCCTGTAAAAATGAATCATTCTGTTTTTTTGTTTTCCAAATTCATAGTTTGTTAAGCGTATTTGAAGCATCTGATTTCCAACAACCTTGTGAAAAGTACTTTCAGGACAGGCAAAAAAGTCTCCATCAGCTATTGCATTCAAGCAATGAGATGAGACAGTCTTTCTAAAATATCTCTTACTTAGCACGTATGGAAGTATTATTAACTCAAAAAATATTTACATCACTAAAGACAACCTGTCTTGTGCAGTTCCATCTATGTTGTGGTCCTATTGAGCAGTGTGATATAACCTTTTTGTGTTGCAGCTAGTGGAGCTGCAACACAGTCTCACTTTTGTGGCATGCCAAAATACTCCAAAAGCATCATCTTACATAAGTAGCCTTTTAAAGGTGGGGGTGGCCAAGTCTCTAGCAGCATCAATTTATTCTTTTTTCTCTCCATCCTTCAGTCGACTGTTTAAGTGTATGATAATGAGTAGCAATCAAGGATAGGTACTTTTGCTCAGTGAGGAGTTAGAGCAGGAAACGGGCACTTTGCACCTACACGCTATAGAAAGGTGGGCTAATTTCAGGCCTTTGTAAGAACAATGTATATCAACCTGATTCTGAAGAGGTGTTAATCATATGATGAACTTTAGTCCAGAGAGATGTCTTTTTCAAACAGCCTAGTCACACTTGCACAGTGATCCAGTTGTATGAGCTACTATGACCACAGGGGGTGCTACTGCACAATTTAAGCATACAGCCAGTGGTAAGATATACTGTCAGAATCCTTAACAAAATACCATTGCAAGCTATTGTGTCTCATCTGATGAACAGGAAGTAATAAATCAGCATGTAAGTATCTAAATGAGCATAGTGGGTCTTTCATTCAATCCATTTTGTTTGACCACATCAGGACCCATACAGACAAATGGAGGCTAGAGACACAAAGGGGATGTAGGAAATCAAATGCTGCCCTTGAGACATGCCAGTTCAGTCATTCATGGTCTGTGGTGCTGTCAATCACAAAGCTTTCTATACTAAGACATATTTATAAAGAAATGTCAGCTGTAGCAATCACAACTCGACAACTCTCTCACATCCCCCCCCCCCCCCCCCCCCACACACACACACACACACACACACACACACACAAGGTTGTTCATGGGCTATTTGGCTTGATTCAAAACACATTGTAAATGAAATGGAAGACATGGCATAGCATTGACATGGCACACAGAGGTAAATAGGTTTGACCCTCTCACCGTGGTTCTGTGCCACACCCACCCTGTTCCCTTCACCAGGCCTCTCAGAAGCCCACTGTGCCACCTCCCTGGCTCTGGATCGCTCTACACCTCCTTCTGATCTCATTTCCGGTCCTCGCCGAATCTCTCCCTCTGTTACCGATCCTTTCCCCCCCGCTTCACGCACTCATCCTTTTTTCTTTCTTGCTGAGTTTCTCCCTCGCTATACTTTTCCTCTCTGCCGCTCAACTCTTGATTCCGTCGCTGATGTCTCACCCCATCCCGCATTCTCTCTCTTTTGCTCTCCAGCTTCCCTCTCTTCATCTGAGCCGCACAAAACGATTGTCTGCCTTTAAGAGTCAATGCTGACAAAGAGAGGAGGCAAATGTAAATGAGATGAAGTTGAGGGTGTGTGTTTGTAGTGAAGGGAGGGCATGGGAGGTGGGCGTTCTGAACCGAGATCCGGAGGGCCAGCTGCCAGTGGATTAATCCCTCTCTGTGCTTGGGCAATGGAGCGTTTGGCAAACCAGGCACCGTACACAGAGCGGAGATATGTACGCGAGTGTGCACGTGCGAGCGTGTGCATTCGCTAGTGTGTGTGTGTGTGTGTGTGTGTGTTTGTACATCATAAGGAGACGAAGAGTACTGAGCCCACTCTGACTGCTGGGCTCTGCGTTTCTGTTGGCACGTTGGCGAGGAAGAGGAGTGAATGGAGAAAACTAATCCAGCATAGCGAAGCAGCAGAGGCACAGGAAACAAATGGTATTAGCTCAACGCCACGGCGCACCGTTTCAACATAGTTTAACGCTCTGTAGAACAGCCCGATCCTGGCAGCCCAGAAATTTCTACAAGTCTGAATGACGTTTTTTTTTTTAAAATTGTGTAACACCATTTACCTGCACATGAGAATATACGGCAATTGTGTTGGACTTTTGTGGTCATGGTAAGCTAACCACTTACGCAGGGACTGTAAATCCATTCTAAATGAATGGTATCAGCACAGTCAACATCAATCGCAACCATGGAGTTTGGACTCAAGTGGAATTGGACCTTTAAATCAGTCCCACTGTATTAAAGCTCATTAATTGTGCTCATTAATCCCCTGCTTCAGCGGTGAGCTTGTTCTCTGTACGTCCTGAAATATAACTGCTGAATAACAGCCCTCTATATCCTGACCACCCTCTGTTGGCAGACACTGGAGTTTGAGCCACGGGGTCAGTCTCGCAGTCAGCAAAGGTGAGAAGTTTAAAAACATATCCATCAAAATGTTGCTTGGCCATTCACCTCACAGCGGTACGGTATCAAAGAAGGCCTGTAAGCTCTTTGAGTTTCTCCATATCAGGTTATTGTCTCACAGCCCTGCAGCTCAGCGAGGGGTAATCTTGCAAATAATCATTTTTGGACGCTCACGTTAGAAACCCTTCCTCTGTTTTCCCACCGAGGTGTTAAATACAACAGATTAAGAGGAGCATTTTGATGAAAATTGTTTCTGATTACAGAAGTACAGTTTTTTAGCAGGTGCTGTTGTGCCGACTCGAATACTGTGTGTGCAAACAAAAGGGATACACATTCATTTGAGGTCATTAATCATTAAAAGCTTGCAAATGGCAATTAGTTAATGTTGATAAATGTTTAATGAATGTATCAATAAATGATCATTAAGGTAGAGTACTCCTTGGAGGGAAAATTAATGAATTCTTGCCATCGACAGTCCAGTGTGTGTGTGAGTGCACATATTTTATACTTGTATACTGTGTGTTTCTGTATATATGCTTGTGTTTTGTGTTTGCCTGCAGCATAGGGTACAGAGCTGTTTTTTCTCATGGCTAAGGTATAGAAGAGATGAATTCCTACAACCGTGTTTGACGTCCTCCTGTCTTGTTAAAGTTGATCCCGCTGATCCAATGTTGCTTTGAGAATTGTCGAGACCCCTTATCACAGCCTCTATTCCCCCTCAGCGCCCACCACTAACACACTCTGCCAGTTCTGAAAACAAGCAACGACAGATAGATAGATAGATAGATAGATAGATAGATAGATAGATAGATAGATAGATAGATAGATAGATAGATAGATAGATAGATAGATAGATAGATAGATAAGAAAAGGGGCCTGGTTTTGGCAGATTCTTAGTTAGATTCTTCTCATAAACCCTCCAAATTTATGCTGGTACTTCCACATTTCAAAAAACATCTGTTTCCTCCTTGGAGATCCAACCCTGTCATTGCGCAAGGTCTGGTTTTACTGGTGTGGTAAAGTCTGTACGATGGGAGATGGAACATCAGCTTTCACTGTTACGGCTACCTCATATTCTCCTTTCGCGTACTGCAAAGTCAGTGAAAAATACATTCGGGATGGGATGTGCTGCATGCACCGCACACGCTTCAATAAAAATGAGCTTGTTTCTGCTTTTTTCACTGTTGGCTTGGGTTGTTAGGACATGGACAGTTTGATAGTTGTAGAACTACTTTGCCAGCTGTAAATGGTGGAAAATGCACAATCATAGACGTCATCAGGTGTTTTTACAAGGTCGCGGTTAAAAACACTAAATTGCAATGAGTCATACGGCTGCTTGCCATGCAAGGGCTCAGGCCATTTATTTGCAGGTTTTCGGGTCCCTGCCACAAAAGGATAGATGCGAGTATAGCATTGTTTAGGGAAGAGGGAATTTACATATAAATTGGGAAGCAGAGGTAAGTGAGAAGGGGGGGAAAGCAGGCAGGGAGGGAGGCACTGACAATACAAGGTTGTTGTGCTATGAGCAGGGCTGGCATTTGTGATCTTGACGCATGTTTGCAGAAATGTTTTGGTGGCTCAAATCTTCATAATACAGCTGCTGGGCCTCCTGAATCCCCCTTGCAGGCTCTTTGTGTCTCTCTGGGGAGAGGCAGGGAATAAATCACTTGGAGACAATAGCTAGCAACGGGCCTGCTCATATACGTCTTCACCTCAAACCCTGAGAGATTAACCAGGTTGCCTTTAAACCGAATCAAACAGCCTCTGATGCATACACACATGACCGCCTTATTGTGTTCTGTGGCCCACCTTGATTGTTTTGTCTGAGGAACTTAGTCTCAAAACCCCTTTTATCTGTTTCTATTGACCCCAGGGGTTGATCACAGCAGCTTATCTATCCATTCCAACCTCCACAACTGATTCTCCCTCAGTATTCCCCAAGCGGTGTAGATTCCAATCACTTTACCTGCACACATTTGGCCAAATGTCACTTGTGATCTGATTCATCTGGTTATCTGATTGACTTTTTTTTTATGTAACTCTGCAATTGTTCACATATTCAAAGGAATAAAAATAGACTGAAATGAGAATAAGAGGTACATTGAGAAAATAAAAACATAAATAAACATAAATTGCTATCACAGGGTTGGCACTTCCCACACAATTGGAGTGAGATTCAGCTTTCAGCCTCTACCTCATGCTGTCATGAAGGAAATCTCACGCAGGATGAAAATTTCAGACTCTTAATAATTTATCTAAATAAAACATGGGCACGATTGTGTGTCTGATAAGTCAGTGTGCCAGGCAACAGTTTATCAAATTGGATCAACACAAACACAGTTTATATTGCAGCACAGGAAAGGGGCATATGTGTACAAGTTTAGCTCTTCAGCAGACAAAATGTGGCAACCTATTTGATGAATATGTCAGATTATGTAGCCCTGCATACCCCAGGTGGAGTTATCTGCAGTGAAAAACACGATTGAACCATGCTGTCAGCTGTGACTTTCTGTGCTGTTGTTCCATGTGTCTGTACCCGTTTGCCATACACCAGTTTGGATGCGGTTGTCACATTAACAGTCACCTTTATGGCTTTCAGTGAACCATTTCAAAGTGGTTGATTTCAGTCAACAAATCAAAATGCAATGGTGGAACGCCGAGCCGCAACCCTGCTAAAAAGCATCAATGCAGTGTGAGAGCCAAACAAATAAAAGGTGTCTCCTTATTAGAGGCATATTAACAGCAAATTGATTTTGCCTGAAATAAAAGGTCAGGATAAATGACTTGTGAGCCGCTAGCTCTGCTATTTATTAGCCCTCTATCTACAATCTAACAAATTACCGCTCCTGTGCCTCTCAGAGGGCAGAACAAATAGGAAAGCAGGGAAGCTACTTCTAAAATGTCATTTCATAATGTCAAACCATGGATTATATGTCAGAGTCTCACAAAATACCTTGTGTTCTCAATATTGGTTTGCTATTGTCTGATGAATTGACTTCTTTGGCTATGAAGATTTGAGTGTTTTTGTTGCCTCCTACCCACAATCATCCGCTCCCAGTGGAAAGTTGGCTCTTACACAGTAGGAGGTGTGAGAGTTGGCACACTATCATCATTATTCCTGCTTTAGTTAATGATATAGTGTGGGGATTTACCAGAAAAGGCAGGGTTGTTTTCATAGGTCACATGCCAGCATAATAATAAAGAAAACAGTTTTCCTTACTTTTACAACAAGCTGGATGAAAATGATGGGTGAAGACTATGACATTCTACACAGATGTTAATGGGAAGGATTGGCGTATCACCTGCATGCAAAATTGGACTTTAATAACAGTGAGGCTGATGCCAAGGAGTGAACAGGATATTGCTTAATTACTGAGCATCTTCAATATGTCTAAAAAGAGAGGGAGTGCTGGAGTGCCAAGTTCCTTTCGGCCATAAAGGCCAAAACCCACAGTTATCTGTTATCCTTACATTTCCAGGCCATGTATTCTGGTCCCTCTGGTCCCTCTTTGGTAAACAACATAGTGGTATGTGGTAATGAGAATACGAGGCGAGGGCCGTGTTAGAGAGTGAGAGAGAGAGAGTGAGAGAGAGAGAGAGAGAGAGAGAGAGAGAGTTGTGTACGGAAATCTTTTGCAAGCTTTCACCTTTGATTTACCTATAATTACCATTGGATTTACCTTCAATGACTCACTCGCTAAGCCAATCTCTTAAATTGGATTTCTGCATAAAGTAGCTTTCCCTGCAGATTGGTGTCCCTCACCACTGCCTGATTACAATTTTGTTCATCCCCTTCACCACCGGCCCCGCCACCACTGCTGCTGCTGATAGATTAGCATATCAGAAAAAAAAAAAAGAAAAAAATTCAGGTTTTTGGCTCGACCGGTCTCAGTTTGACCAATTGGATGTGGTTGTCATGGTAACACAGCTCCCCCTTCTGCCAATTGTGGTGGGGCCACAGTGATGGGCCTCGACTGAAGATGACTCCATCTCTCATCCAAATGACGGTGATGAGACTGCTGCTCTCTGCCTCAGTACATAAACACAGCAACAATGGAGGAGATAGAGGACGGAGGGGGAAAGAAAAAAGAGAGGAAAGCTGAGAGAAGAGGAGCACATCACCCCATCGAGACAAGCTCTCAGATATTGTAGTAAAGAGGAGCTACAGCGTTGCACCAAACCAAGCAATTAATTGTACGATTACAGTATGCATCATGTGCTGGAGTTTACAATCACGTTTGCATTATGATCTCTTAGTGCTAGAGATCTAAATTGGATAATGCAATTACCAGGACTGTTTTATCCAGGGTGTGCTGTGTGTGTGTGTGTGTGTGTGGTGTGTGTGTGTGTGTGTGTGTGGGGGGGGGGGGGGATTGGCCTCAAGCTTTCAACAGCTCTCGCCTGCCGTGCTGCTGCTATAACACAAACTGTTCAAATCATCTTTTTTTTTTTTCCCCACTCTGCATGGTGGTTTCTGATATCAGCAATGCTATATGTTGCACACCACACACACACACACACACACACACACACGCACACATACACACACACATATTTGTTTGCGTATATCTAAAGTACTCTGCTGTCTGCTGCTGTAGTTTTAAAGCAGACACACTCAGCATGTGTGGGCAGATACAGATGTCCCCTCTCTGTAATTGAAGATGATGAAGGGGCTGCCCATGTGTGGGGATATTGCTCGTGGAACACTTATGAATCAAAGTGACAGAGCCTGGTAATTGATTATGTGTTTTGGGGAATACAATCATGTGTAAACAGGGGAGATTTCCCATTTCATTGTACACAACAGCACGAATTAACTTGAGTCAGAGAGATATAGACTGGAGCAGTGTTGAGGAGTGGGAATCCACCCCTCCATCAAATGGCACAAATCAGCAGCACTTAATGCATGGGTGTTTATTCAGTGCTCAAACAAAAGTACTAAAAGAAAGAGTGCAAAAAAGAAAGAAAGCATTCATACAAACTATTCATTACCCAAAAGTTGCCTTAGATATCAACAATGGGAACACTAAGCACACTAAGCACAGCACACAACTCACGTTTCAGTCATGAACGCACCCCCACACAGACTCTTTTCACTATCAGCTAATAACAGGGGGTGCAAGGTGGGAGTTGACTGAAGCCTTTATTCTATGCTTTTTTCCTCCACAATGAATTTGTGAATACCAGTATGCTGCGTGTCCCTTCCACACCGACAGAGGAGACTGGAGAGTCGGCAACCCATACCACCTTCCCCACCTCCATCAGTGGGCATCCCTTTTCAGAGGGAGAGAGAGAGAGAGGAGAGGGGAGTTTAGACCGGGGAGGTGAAGAATGGGTATTGTGTGGGGGATGCACTCCATCTCCGAGCCGGTGTGGGCCTCAAAGCTCCTGGCTCTGTTGATGTTGAAGGATGGCATGGGTGTTCCGGTTACGGCCTGTGCCTGGTCATCCATTAATTTGCTCCCATATGGGCCACCGGTGTAGCGCGTTCACGGCAGTTAATGCATAACACCGGGGACCGCTGGATAATTGGACACTGCTGGTCAGTAGAGCCACCTCTGTCTCTCTGCCTTCAGCTGACACTTTTACCACTCCATTTTACCAATGAGGTTGGTCGTAGGCATCGCAAGTGTGGTAAACTAAGGAAATGAAACCCCAACAGACCAAAGACAGACTTCACTTGGGTCTTGGTGTGTAGTTGAGGGCTGTTTCAGATGGCCTCTACTTTGTCCGCCTGAAACTAGCCTTCTCCTCATCCCAGCTGGTAACCCAGGAAACTGGTTTCTTGCTTTGCCCACACTTCTGTAGGTTTAGGGTAACCCCTGCTTACATACATCGTCATCAAGCTAAAAACAAAACTGTTTTGCTTAGCCCCTAAAAAAGTTGACATTGTGGAGGTTTTCACTCGGACATGTTCTTTACCTGTAGTCTCCCAGGTCAAATGTGCAGTTGTCCACATGCTGTTCTGCACATGACCACCAGAAGGTATGAAAAGGTATTAAAAAGAGACTAGAGAGTCCTGTGAAGCAATGGAGGGGGAAAAAAAAGCCACATCTAGATGTCTCCTTCCCTGGAGGATCCTTGTCTCCTCCAGCTCTGTTGACCTTTGACCCAGGGAGTCTAATTAGCCAGCTCCCTCACTTTTATGTGGGAAAAGCAGGAGAAATGCAGAGCCACGAGTATGCAGATGAGGAACGCACCCTGGGCAGCCTCTATCACTCTTGAGTCGGGGGTCAAGGTCTTCCATACTGTCACACAGTGAAGCATATGCAGTCAGCAATGTTTTTGTTACACGGTGTGTCTTCGCTTTTTTTTTTCAACTTATTGTTGGAGGAAGGAATTTGAACTTCTTTGTGTTGGAAATAACTTGATTTTTGTTAAACCCTTGCCCCTGTTTTCTCCTCCCATCCATCAAACCTCTGCCCCGCCGATGAGGAATTCCTGAGCAAGAGACTGATTCCCAACCAGTTCCCGGGAATGTTGTTTTGTAGCCGACTCCGCACTCTGACCTTCCTGGAGGTGGCAAGCAAAAATGAGAATTTCCCTATGTGAATCAATAACATATGACATCATTATTACTGTAGCATTTAATTTGATACCCGACCAGTCAGGCTACTATAGGTACTTACTGAGGATAAACATGGTGGACACATCAAATCCTTTTCTACTGCCCTTGCATGCATCAAATCTGTTTATCTCTGTGACAGTAATCTATTATACTTCAAAGTTTCAATTGTTTTCAAAAATAAAATGCAATAATCTTCACCTTTAGAAATTTAAAGAATATAGTTTCATGAAAACAGCTTGGACAGGATTTTGGGATTGCATGCCATGAAATGTCCCACACTGACAGACAGAAAGCGTGTGGGGATCTCTATAGACAGGATATGAGGTAATACTGGCGCTCCATTGATTGACATTTCACTGTTTTGTTTTTTTATCATAATAATGTGTTTTCAAGTTAGGCATGGAAATTACCTCCTGATTGTATAATGACAGCTCAGCGGCTGTCAAGTTATTGTGTGGAAGATAACATCTTTATTGTCTTCCATCATTGTGTGTTGACAGTCGAGCTTTGACTTACCGTGGAAGAAGTTGCTTTCTGGGTGTGCTGATGTAAGCTGTCAGGGGTTTCGTGGTCATTGAAATTCATCGTTGCTTTTTGTGTCACTCAGTAGCTTGTTTTTGATATCACGCACACTTTAATGTGACTTTCCTTCGGCGGTCACAACCTGGTAGAGAAAAGGCGACATCATGCAGTATCGGTACAGGATGAATTTATGACAGCGAATCAGACACAAACCTTATAGCAGTGTCCACCAGCCCAAAAGTAATGACTGCTGTCTGATCAAGGCCTTTCTTCCAATATATCAAACAACAACTCTCCAGTACAAACCTGTGGGTAAAAAGGCTCAGAATTTTCACATTACCTTTGCAGAGAGCCAATTACAGCGAGGCACTGTTTGTTGTTCCTTTTCATTCTGTGGTCTAGTTTGTGAAACTATAAGCCAAGGTGAGAATGCATATTCATGACTGGGCTCTGTGCAGCCCATTAGCGGCGTGTGTAGGTGGACTCAGGCTTATAAACAAGCAGTGCCATTTAAGGGGAGTGTGAATGCCACCGACTTAGTGTTCCCAGTACCTGGACTCTCCTCACAGTCGGTAATTACTAGGAGAGGCTTGATAAGAATGCTGCTGCGGGAGAATGAAAGAGTTCTCCTCTTTGCGATAGTGAACCGCTGCCCATGTGCATCTTGAGCTGATTTCAATGACGTGGAGCAAAAATGAAGCTGCTTTAACATTGTACTTGAGTAGTTTCAAAAACTCAAAGGGAGACACAAACAAATCGCTGCATATTTAGTCATTTATTTGTGCATTGTGATTTACGAGTTGCGTGACATTTGTTTGTGTCTCCTTTTGAGACCTCCATACATTTCTTTATTTATATCTCTCCAGTTAAAAAGTATTGCATATAAAAGGTGAGGGAGGTATTGTTGAACTTTGAAAAGCTCTCATGTTGACACAAGCACTAACTACTCCGAAATCATTTAAACATTTGTCACTAATGCAGTTATTCTTCTAGATGAACTTCTCTTCACTTCCTTCTTGACCTTCATCTTCGGGGGCATTAACCTAAACAATTGAAGCTCCTCTTAGTCGGTAGTGGTACATAGCGGATAAAATATTGACAATACTGAGGACTATTCGCTCATTAAGGAGCTGGCCATGCTAATAAGCCTGAAAGAGTTCAATGCAATATTAATGGTATAGGATTTCTCACGGCCACCATTTCCAGAGACCCAAAGAGCCAGTCAGGGAGGGTTCCTAATTATTAATGGGTCAAATTACAAGAAAGACTTCATTACATCTCCTCCTGAATGAAGAATTCATGAAAGCTTGCTGAGTGCACCGCATGGTAATGACACATTAGAATGGAGATTGTAAAGGCTTTTTTACTACGTGTGTCATCTATTTACAAGTCGTCTACTCCCGCTACTAGCTGCAGTAGTACGTCTGACTGCTTGGCAAACAAACAGAGGGAAACTGTCTCAAAATGAAATGAAACTTAGACGAAGTTACAGGACGTATGTCAATTACTAACTAAGAGTTTTGTAGATGGGGGATGTTTCATGGTTCTTTCCTCACATTAGTTAAAGCCTTAGGAGCCAATTGCTGTTGAAAATGAAATAGGAATATCATTAATTTATGTGATGGCAGAAGTTAAAAAAAAACAAAAAAAACCCATTATTTTAATGTTGTCCTCAAATGGGAATGAATGAGACTCCTGGATAATTGGCATGTTGAAAATATCATCAATAATTGGAAATCTGAGTGAGATTCAGAATGTTGTCGTACAAACTTACAAACTAAGACTAGCAGTAATTAGCCCGTTCCAGGTAAATCTAGGAGGTCTAGGTGACAATCTCATGTCAACCTTTCCTTTTACAGTCATCCCAAGGACAAGGTATTTACCAGGTAAATGCATAGTAATAATAATAAATTACTGTAACTAAGCAGGTAAATACCTTGAAATCCCAGCTGAATTATTTCACCAGTATCAGTGGTATTACCCATCAGTCCAGTAACTGCATCGTTGCTCAAGGTTAAAGGCATAATTCCCAGGGATTTAGGTCACACTTTCTTAGAAGCACCTTCTCTATTACCCATTAAGTCAAGGAACAATCTTACTGAGGGTTTTTATTAGCTTATAAGTTTAATTGTGTACTTCCTTGGAATTAAAGGCTTTTCTTACATAATAATTGCCCGTGGCTCTACGGATCACGGTTTGTGATAATTACATCATTAATGACCTTACACATACTTTTCCTCTCGTTTCATGGTACATTTTTTAAATATTGGGTACATTATTATAGGTCTGCATGAGTTTCAAAAATTCAAATGTGCTACCATGTATGCATCAGTGTATTACTAAGAAATACTGTACTGTACTGTATTGAGATGGCTTAATATACTGTACCTACACTAACTGGCTCAGATTGTCTGTATACTGCCCACGTACATGAAATATGCCCCCCATTAACCAACAGTCAAATTCTTTTCATGCCTGTTTCTGTTGGATGTTTCCCATTCACTTCTTCAATAAGAGATTTGCTGGCAATACAGTACATCCATTCTCAACGGTTCATAGTTAGACACTCTGACTGGACCTGTATTGTTATTTTCGGCAAGGAAACATGTTTTTTAGCCACTTTAATTAAAAAAGCTTGACAGCATTGCACAAACACTCTTAGAGTGCTCTCAGTAATCAATTAAAAACAAATTTGTCTCTGCACTTAATGGTGACTTGTCAGAGAAAATATGGCAGGTGTTGACACGACTCTACTAACCAGAGAAGAAAAGTAAACGCTAGAAAAGAGAAGTTCAAACAAAGAGGAAAATGACGAGGGGAGAAAGGAGAAGCGAGTTCTGATTGGGTGACTTAGTTCTCCTACTGATGTCTTTAACTTTACCTGAGACGACCAGACTCCCTTAAAGCTCATCTTTTTCTCCTCGTCTCCTTTGTTTTGTGTGATATCTGTGAGATGCTCTGTGATCACACTAGAGGAACTATCTATGGTGGCGCCACACACATCTGTCTCTCATTAAAATCTAGAGCGCCAGTGTAAATACACTGACCTTCACGAATGATTGTATTAGCGTCTTTGTTAGCATAGCACCTTGTTATTTATCTGCTTTTATGAACGCCTGCCTCTTCCTCCCCCCAGTATCACCACACCTCAGTCTTTTGTGACGGCTTTTGTTCTTGCTCGCTGCTACATTGAATTCCGAATCTCTCACACGGATACAGAAGACAGAAGGGACAGAATTGTCTTCCTCTCATGTCGCTTTCTGTTTCCTTTCTATTCAAGGCTAGTGAATGGTAGGAAAAATGCTCTGACACAATTAGACAAGGCCACATTGAGCTGAAATGGCAGAGCCCACTCCCCCATGGTGACATGGACATTGATGTTCCCTATATAACAGGCAATTATATCTACAGCCACTTGACACAATGCACTTACATGCAGAGTTGGGAACTGCAGGTGTCACTAAGTACAAATCCCAAATGTGTGGCTCTCTTGGAGAAATTGGGACGACACACAGCCTCGCTTTGTACTGCCAGCAATAATGCATAGATACCATAATTCCACTACACTACTCTCACTTATTATTTTTTGCTCTTCTGTTCCTATCTTCCCTCATATCAGTTACTTCCCTCTTTACTCCCTCCCTACTTTACTTTCCTCGCCAACTGTGTGCGTGGGAAAAAATCTGTTTTTTTCATTAAAATACTGACTGTCACTGTCTTCCCCTTAGTTACAAGACAAGGACATTCTTCAATTGGATATCCATGTGTGTTCTTTCTCAGCCTGCAGTATCAGGTGATATCTCCTGTGGATTGTGCATTATTAGCTGGCCATAGCTAGTGTAAAATATTTGATCCTTCATCAGCTCTCTATCTCTGTCAAGCCGAACCCTGGAGGGCGTTCTAAAGCAGTTTAAAGCTATGCTCACATATAATGGTGAGCATACAGTGATGCGATGCAGCCTCAAAGCCAAAGACACTGTGTAAAGACATTTATCTTTGGCGCGGCAACCTATCCTATTCCAAAAAACATGCAGGCATGCAAGCATAGATACATGTACCTGTAAATACATACATCCACACACCCCACACACACACACACACACACACACACACACACACACACACCAAGGCTCAGAAAAACACAAGACGTGCACACACAGAAAATGCAGACACACATAGAAAAGTACACACATATGCAATCGATGGGCATCACTAGTTCTCTCTCTCTCTCTCTCTCTCTCTCTCTCTCTCTCTCTCTCTCTCTCTCTCTCCGAAGAGAAGACAATAAAGTGATTACAACTGATAATACATCTAAAGCGGCAACTGAGCCGCCAAGTAGCAAAGCTGTACCCTCTGGGAAATTGACCGATGAAAAATCGTCTGTTCAGCATCAGAAGGCTTTAATAAATCGCCAAAGACCTTAATGCATTTCTGTGTTTGTGGAGACAGGCTCGCTAGACGCCGGGTGTAGCAGCTGGTCAAGGCACAAGAGCGTACATTAAGAGAACACTCAGAGCTGTCAAGACTAGGAACAGCGTCGTCTTCTCTGCCATCAGAAAGAATTACACCTAGTGTTCAGCCCTCGCTGCCGAATGTCTGTGTCTGCTCTTGTAAGGAGAGATTTACATGACAGCGAGTGGGATTTTAATGCACGATGCTGTCATCAAGGGAGCCATTTATAACTGGGGCTCAAGCCAGGGTATATACAAGCGGCCAGGATTGCTACAAAGTGCGAGTCCATCCACGTAGAGAGATCACACTTTTATTTGTTTGTTTGTTTTGTTCTTGTCCGATATCAGGTTCTTACAACCAAAGCAAATTATTACAAATGATTGTTAGTTTTACATATTCAGTGATACTCTAGGTACAAAGCGATACAGTATTCTATACAAGGAATACACTTGGGCCGCATGCTGTAATTCTCTCACTTAAGGCATATGTAAAAATGAAATCATTTTAATTTACTTTATCACAGCATTAGTGAAAAAGCCAAAGCATGGATGAATGTGGCACCAACTTTCCTTTCATCCTGCCATTTTCAAAAAGAAACGGCAAGTTTCATTTGTAGAAATGCCAGGGGAATTAAAAACAGGTATTTGGTAGCTTGTCAGGATGATGGGCATTGAACCCTTTGAAGCCGCGGCTTAACGACAGTGGCTGACAATGGAACCATTTCCAAGAGATTTCAATTATACATTATTTAGGTTCTGCAGTGGAAGCAAGCCCCGCTTGAACGACACGCCGAGAACTCCACCTGGCAGCAAAATGAGAAACCCGACACGATTTGCATTCCTTGGCAGGGCTGTTAACTTGTCATCAGCAGCGCTTGACAATTGAATGAAAATAAACATCTACAACCTGCACTCTGTGGAGTTAAAATCCAATTAAAGTTAGGAGTCTGAAGAGGTTTTTGAAACACCCATCAGTGCCTTGTTCTCTTTGCTTTGTTTTGTTTTTTTCCCCCCACCACATCAGAGTATGATTCCCAGTTAATTTATCATTCCTTTTCACTCTCCACTCCTGTTTACAAACACCAGTTAGAGACGCTCTCATCGAAACACTGTTACGTGGTTGACAGTGTGGTGATGCTGAAATCAGCACAGTCGGAAATGCAATTTTTAGTAGCTGAAATAGATTTGGTTGCTAGGTGTTTGTCAAAAAGTACCCAGCCCCGTCTTCATACATGTCCATTTATACTGCTACTACTATACTACTAGGTCATTCCCTAGTGTCTTAATATCTGTGGCACGGCTGACATTTTACAGTTGACTTGTGCTTTTTGTTATCTCAAAGATCCTAGACGCAAAAGTTTTCCGCACAGAAATTTGCAGCGAGGAATTCTTTCCATGCAAAAGAGTAAAACAGGTGATGAACAAAGCCAGGGAGAATAATGTGCTCGGATATTGTTGTACCTCGGAGTCTAAACATGAAAAGGCTGGCTGTGTGGAGATAGCAGACGTCCTGGAGAGAGCAGAGCCGAGGAGACCGGCGTCCGACAGGTCAGCTCGCTGCTCCGCGCTCCAGGCCGACGCCTCCAACTTTTTGATGTCACTCTCAGTCTCTTTTCAGTCACCTGGGGTATACACTCTTAAAAGAGACAGATTCTGCGATAAGCCGTTTTTTTTTCGCTGCAGATCTACAGAGTCCCATGACACACACTTGGCGTGAATGATAATGATAATCTCTCTGCTCCGGCCCATTCAGACACACAGATGATATGGAGGACAAGCCTGCTGTCATGCATTGGTCTGACCTGACTGGCTGGCCGTACGGGAGATGGATGGATAATAAAAATACCATTTAGTGTGCACTTTGCCACACTCGTGAACTTTATCAGAAAACATTCATGACATACAGCCTCCTCTTCATTCAGTCATCGTGTACAAGCCATTTACTCTGGAGTGCTACTAATATAGAAGTAAACAACACATTTTTATTCACAAACACACCTCTGTGGAGATGTGCAGACACGAGCCCTTGCCCCCCACTGTGTACCTGCGTAGCTCAGATGTAGGCTACAAACAGACTCAGAAGTTGCCTGTGATCTATACATAGAAGCGAAGCAAACGGCAAAGGCTAACTTTGATGGAGCAGTTTTATTTATTTATTTTTCAAAAGTAACAAACACACAAACTAAAGAACTTGTTGAGAAAGTAAACTTAGACTGAAGATAAAACAGCCTGGCAAATCAGAGGGCTTTATATATGTTTATATATATTTCACTTTTTTTGGTAAAGATCAGAGTATGAAACCTGTGCATGCTGTGTGTACAGAAAGCTTTATATCCAGATTTATAAAACGCCACATGCACCACCAGCGTGCATGTGGCGTTTTTTTTTGCACGCATGCATGTGTCGTTAGAAATGACCAACAGCACAGGATTTGTGTGCATGTGAACGAGCGTAATAGCCTCATCAACTCCCACAGTCTCTTGTAATGCCCAATACTCTCCTGTTTAGTATTTAATTGTTCAACTCCTTCAACTTATTCTTTCCAAGAAAATCAACCACATACTGTAAACTCAAAGGATCATGTTGTGTTTGTTGGCATTACAAAGATTTTTCAAATAGTAAGAAGTGAAGGTGATAGTACAATTTCTAGCAACGTAAATCAACATGACCTCAAATATCACTTTCTCGAGGGGTCATCAACGTCCAGAAGCTGCATTGTTCACTTTCATTCTGTTTTTTAGGGTGACATTTTTCATCAATCTGACCAAGTAATCATTTCAAAGCATGAAATCTCACAATTCTATGTATGTACACCATTTCATGATCGTTGTGATACAGCAACATGATCCCCTCTTTTGTGACAGCACGAACCACGGTAATGCCGGAATCGTAATCACGGCATGGGTCCATCGAACCAAACTAGTAATAGTTTGTAGTCACAAGGACATTCTCGCTTGGAAAACGCTGATAGAATACCTATTGTTTACTTCGCCATTCTGTGTTGTCCATTCATTGCTCAGATATGACTTGTAGCGTGTAGTGTTTACCAGGCTTGGGAGCTTGGAATAGAACGAGACCAGCCCCATGATTCTCTGATCAGTATTGGCCAAACAGTCCCTCGGTATTGTCATGGTTCCATAAAAAGAAAAAAATGCTTTGCTGCTTGTGTGCAAAGAAGAAAAAGAACCATTGCCATTTTTCAGCCCGCACGCCCTACACACCCAAACAGCTTCACACGCAGTATAGGCGACACTTCTGCACAGGAAAAGAACAAAACTATTGAACTTTTGAAACTTTAAATGCTAAAAGCTAAACAGCAGACTTGTTTTACTATAGAGGAGGCAGCTGTATGAATCACTCCCTGCTGAGCGCATCACAGCAGGAGGGCCTGTTTGAATGACTGGCATGACCAGAACAAAGACGGTGACAATGCTGTCTTGATACCTGACACCTCGATACCTTGATACCTAAAGGTTTAGACTACCTACATTTTTTTGGTATGGTGGTCACTGACATAAAAATTATTTAGATAACATTGGATACCATTAGGTCCCAGAGGCTTTGGAACAGGAGAGGAGAGGTGACTAGAAACACATCATAGTCTATCATTTGGTTACCAAGTGTCGTTTTGGAGTCTCCAAATGGTTTTAAAAAACAGCGCAAACGCTCTTTTTTGGTGACATTATTACAAAATTATAACCAGGATTAGGTGAGGTGTGGAGCTCTAGATCAATCTAGAGCTCCATTGAGTGTCTGAGTTGAGAGGAAACAAGCGCAGACATTGCTTGTAGTAATTCTGGCTCTTGGAAAACAAACTACAAGGCTCACCTTTCGGGAGAGACCATGTTTATGCATGAAGTCAAAGGGGTTCAAGAGCAACAGCCGTTTTATTTTGGGTATGTGATTTTTGGCCTTGAGTTCAGAAATGAGGGGCGAATGACAGGGCCAAAGCAGCCCACTGCACTTTATATAAATAAAACACCATGAGGACATTTTCAGTAATGCTGCAAATATCAAGGCTCAGCTCATTGTGTAAAAACAGATTTGTTTAAAGAATGTCACATCTAAATCAAGGGGTAGGACTGCATGCAGGGGAATCAAAACGAGCGTATTACATCGTCTCAAGGCCTCTGATCAGGAAAATAATAAATCCTTCTTCTTTTCAGTTTTATCCCTGATTGGGAAATTTATTTTAGAAATTCAAAAACAGATACCAAGCATCATAAGATACACTAAAGGTCAATGTATGGTGTGTTGAAGCATTATAAATATTGTAATCATCAAGCGCTTTTTTAAGAGGCGACCATCTGTTGTTAAAACCTCTGGAACCCGCCACTGGTCCATCGAGCCCGAGGCCCCCCATCACATCCCCAGCTTCTTCCTGAGAGCTGACAGCCTGCAAAACCTGTTTTTTTGCAGGTCTTGCAGGTCACATGTGTGCATGTTCTCTGATGCTTACTGTATAATGTGTTTCATGCATCTTATTTGTGTTCGGTGTCCTAGTGCGCTGGACTCAATCACTACCGATCTACATCTGCAACCATACTGTGTGCTACCCTGTTTTAACGTTAGCTGTGTATTGTAGTGTAAAGGCTCAACATGAGCAATAGATACTATTTGGGATTCACACACACAAATACTCACAAACACATCAATATGCACACACACACACACACACACACACACACACACATACTTGTTCTTATCATCCGAGTGTCCGTTATGTGTTATAGGATGAGCACAAGCATATTTGCCCACCTCATCCATCTCATGCTGTCCTATCTGGCAGGGATGTGCAGACACACACACATCTCTCCCTGATCCTGGAGATCTATTTAGCTCTGCTACGCTATTATCTCTGGTTTCTTTCCTTTCCCTTTCTACATGCACCCCAGATTTATTTTCTTCCCTCGTTCTGTTTGTTTTCTCGATGTGTTGCTCTGCCGTTCTACGTCCATACTCCACTTTCAGACTGGTCATTAAATTAATTATCTTCTTGCCTCTACTTATCTCTACTCTTCTATTCCACACTCTCCTCTCCTCTCCTCTCCTCTCCTCTCCCCTCCTCTCCTCTCCTCTCCTCTCCTCTCCCCTCCTCTTCTCTACGACTCTGCCCTGTCCTTTCCCCTCCTCTCTGCTCCCTTGATCTTCTCTTTTATCCTCTCCTCTTCTGTCCTTGCCTCTCCTGTTCTCATGTTTCCGTTCAATTCCTCTAGCTTTCCTTTCCACCTCTCTCCTCCCCTCTCCTCTCCATTCCTCTCACATTTGCTTTTCTCTCCTTTTGTCTTTTCACCTCTCCTTTTTTTGCTATGGTCAGTGTTCTCATCTCTCCTCTCCTCTACTCTCCTCTCCTCTCAGCTATTAGTATCTTATTTTGGTCTAGGAAAATCCAGTCAGTCTGGCCCATCTGCATGATTGTGCACAGCGCCACTGATTGGTTCCCAGGAAATCATTCCACTGGAACATGATGTCCGGGATCGAAATAGCCCACAAAGTAACACAATAACTCACACTCCTCTCCAATTTCAAAGCAGCAAACTTTTATATCCACTCATTCCAAGTCCGATCAGACGACCCAGTCATTCCTTAAGTGATAAGATTAACATTGTCTCTGTATCATGGATTTACCGTAATTGACAACTCTATCCTTTTGCTGCTTTAGGGATCAAATCCTTCATTAAATCAGACCAGATCTGACAAGGTAATTTGATACATCTGCTCTTAGGTGACAGTTTCATTAACTAGTTTCTTCCTCCCTGACACCTGGATTATCATAATCTATAGTCTCGGGGACAACTTGATGTACGCAGGTACCAGCCTTCATCGTGTAAAACCACTGAGGTTTGAGCCAGAAACCGATGTGAGTTTAGGTGCATTTTTATCCTCTGTAAATCAAAACAACTGCTATGTTAAAATGATGATTTCAGTAATTTCAGTAATATGAAACTGAAATTATCAGTTTTGTGTATTTCACAAAGAAAGAAAAAACATGGTAGTTTTGATTGATCTTGATAAATTATATTTGAACTTTGATTAAATATTTGTTCTAAATTACTATAACTTGCAATTAATCTAGATACATTTAAAAGTGGTTCAATTGGATTTTTACTCAATTAAACTCTTTCTGTCTCGTGACACATTTTTGGAAAGGAGAGAAATTCTGGAAAATTCTGAAAATATGTAAACATTGTGACTGTATGATTGGTGTATCTTAGACTTGGAGTAAATGGAATATAAATTTGAAGATTTTTCCACCCCTAAATTTGTTTCTGTAGCACCATCCACATAGCAGTGGCACCTTGGTGTGCTTTAATTCCTTGTCAATATGCGGAGGCACATGTCCTTGACAAGAGTCTGCTTAACACTAGTAATCGGATTTATGAGGAAGGAAGGTTTTGTCCAAATAAGCAGAATTCCTGCAGTAAACATACTAGTAGAAATCCCCTTGATTTTCAAATGGCAACAAGGCCACCCTCAAAGCAGACGGAAAATATCACTGGACATTAAGGATATATTCCTTTCTGTTTAGTTTTGATTTCATAGGACAAACTAAGGGAAGTTATTTTACCACTGGTGAATTCCTTCTTGCAGAGATTGACAGGTGAACTGCACTACACGGAAAAAAAAACACGGTGCATTGTGTCAGTTGTGGAGGACGACAGACGACTATTCAATCTTCACATTATGGTTCAAGCTAAGGGCATGCATCACGTAGAGCAGACAACATACAGTACACAGACGCACAGGGAAATGTGAGCAGATGAGAACTTGTCATGAGGTTTTAGTGTGACCACTTGAATCTGTGTGTGTGTGTGTGTGTGTGTGTGTGTGTGTGTGTGTGTGTGTGTGTGTGTGTGTGTGTGTGTGTGTGTGTGTGTACATGCTTATGAGCAATCAGTGGTAATGAAATAATGCGGAGGCTTCTCCATCACTCCCAACAGGTGATTATTTGGCCTTCAGCTAGTGGGAGTGGGTTATTGTCATAAACACACAGGTCCGTCTGCAATCACAGACATCTCGTCACACCCTCATTTTTCTCACTTTGGTTAATGGCTGTTGCCCACATGGACTGACAAATGAACACACATGAGTAAAGACCTTCTGGCAAATGTCTCTCTCTCGCTCTCACACACACACACACATAAATATTAAATGATTATTTGCATCCACTGAATTAAAATCTAATTCATGCAGGATTCCAATATTAGTGAGGGTGTTTTTTTTTTTTTTTACATTTAAGGATACAACACCATCCCCACCACATAGTCTGGCAACCTATCACGACTGAGACTGAGCAGAATTTTGTTTCATATAGATGTCACACACACACACACACACACACACACACACACACACGCACACACACATTGACTCTGTTTAAGGATACTGATTGCAGCTAATCAGTTTCTATCCAATAGCTCTCTGTCTGCCAACACCATAACACACACACACACACACACACACACACACACACACTCACACATTTCCCCCATCCAACCTCCCGTCTGCCATGTGAAGTATATTCGCTCTGCCTCAGAGGGAACTCTCCTATCTGAGTGGTCCGGGGTTGCAGATTGCTG
Organism: Hoplostethus mediterraneus; assembly: GCA_034670385.1. Taxonomy (NCBI): domain Eukaryota; kingdom Metazoa; phylum Chordata; class Actinopteri; order Trachichthyiformes; family Trachichthyidae; genus Hoplostethus; species Hoplostethus mediterraneus. The sequence continues at coordinate 3,849,178 of JAXDDW010000029.1, read as the reverse complement.
TGGGTTGCTTCCTCAAAGAACCTGACCCAGCAAGGCAGCGGCTTATCTATCGCCTGATAGAGGGGCCCGCAGCATGCAGGCACAATTAACAAGCTTCATACACACACTGAAAGGTCGCGCTCGCACAAAACTCATCCAAGGATGTACATATTCACACTCACATGAACGTGTGTACGTGAACGCACACACACACGCACACACACACGCACAAACACTGCCTTAGGACTCTGCTGGTCCTCTTATCCTCTGCTTTACCCAGTCAGGGGTAGCCTTGGATCGTCCGTTTGATGTCCGGCACTCGGCAAGATTAAAAACAATCAACAACAATAACAGCAGCAGCCACAACAACAGCGCCGGCATATGGCCATTAAATCTAAAAGGCGTTCATGCATCAAAAGGAAAACTAGATTTCTATCATTATTATCAACACGGTGTGGCTGCTGTGAGGGGCTCATTTTAGAAAATATCACTCCCATAGACAACAGATTGGACCGAGAGATGGGTTGAGAGGGGGAATGAACAAAATACGCTAATGGAACGACAGAAATACGACGCTAAGAGAATACATATAGCCCCCGTGCACCAGATAAACAAACATGAAGACAGAAAAGAACTGCTGCTAATGGTTTGCAATGCCGCATGAACAAAACAAAAGATAAGGTAGCGGGTTCAAGCCAGGGGGGGCGAAACCGTCAAGTTTAATCTACACCCAACATGTCTGGTCATATAAAGCGCCGTAGATGCATGAGATTAAAGCTGCCCAGTCTGACTGCATGCCCCCCAACCCCCCACCGAACAATGCAGCCTATTATATTTTATGAGTCTTGGTTTGGGCCGCGTTTACCTCTCGGTTTCCATTTCATGTGATATTAAAACCCCTTGTGTTTTCTGGCCTATGGGGTCAAAATGAGAAACGCGACACCGCTCTATAGGTAAAGCAAGCTGATCCTATTCAGAAAGTGAGCGAGGAATGTTAGCATGAATCAACCTTTATGCAGCGGGAATGGAGACGCACAGTTCAGACTGCAGGGAAAAAAACGGCTGCGGTGAATAACAAAGATGGCCGCCGCTGCTGTCAGAACGCCTCGACGGTGCATCTCGCTGGCCGCCGTCCATCTATAACATCCTGCACTGTGCCCTTTATATATGGTCAGCGTATATATGCTTTATGCTCCCCGGTGTAATAACCGAAGGGTCAGAGGTCAGCCCTCGTGTTATGATTAACGTGTCCAGAGGGGAGTCGGGTTAGAGCAGGGGGGGGGGAGGGGCGGGGGAGTCACGTTCACCCCCCTCAGCTGTCAGACCTTTTTTCTCCTGAGGCCCGGGCCCCGACTGACTGACAGGTGTTAGAAATGACTCAAGTTCAGAGGTCACGGGGTCAACGTAAGCACACAGGCGCAGCTGCATGCAGCCTCTCGTACACACTCGCTACCTGCCTGAGGGTTGCAGCCGGGGGTTTTGACAGAGTACACACAGAGTACCCGTTGTTTAAAGGGGTGGGGGGGGGCTGTGTAGAAATGCAGTTCAGATTCTCCCTCCGAACAAAGCAATGTGTTTTCCTGATGAGACATTGAATTGCTCATTGTGTTGTTTTTTTTTGTTCCTTTTCATCTGTTTGTTTGAGGACGGTGAACACGTTCCCTTTATTAATTCATCAAATGGATTCACGTTTGAGGTGCACTTCATGAATTTGAAAATAATGCTTTTCATTAACTTCTCTCTTTTACCCTTCGCCAGCTTTTTTTTTTGCGTGGCTCTGAGAAAGCGGGACGCTCGGAAACAAGATGGAGGGGATAGAGGGGTGGATGGAGGGGGGGGGGGGGGGGGGTGGTGGGGGGGGGGGGCGGGCGTTCGTTATGGCACCTCACATTCCAACGAGTGAGAGATCAGCCTGGGGGCCCTCAGCAGCTGACAGCAGCTGCATTTCCCAGCCCTTTTGAGGATGGTGGTGGTAGAGAAACCAGCAGAAAGGAGGGCAGGGTTGGGGAGGGGTTGGGGATGGGGATGGAGATGGAGACGTCTGGAGGGAGTTAGTTATCATTTGGCATTCCTCTTCTCCTTTCATCACTCTGGATAATGCCCCACATATGGGTGTGGAGGGAGTACAGGGAAGTATCAGGGGGGGAAGGGCTGGGCGGTGGAGGGAGAAGGGGATCGTGCGCTAGGTAGGCGCAATTAGGAATTGTGTTAGGAGTTTTTGCAGCCGTCACTCCTCCCCACCCCCCCCTCTTCACCCTGGTTCCTCCGAGCATTTTGAGCTCTGACAAAGACGGGCATCACAGGCGTGACTACACACCGGGGTTGGGGAGAGAACAGAAATCCATAATAGTGGCCAGCGAGAGAAATGGAACTCATTTGAAGCCACATTAAATTCTCATGAGCTGTCTGGTTAATTGCAAAGTCTAGCAGAACGGTTGCCGTGAAGGCCGGCGATGCTATAGACCTGCGTTTTTTTCGAGCATCGAGGATTGGTGGGTAAATGACTGGCCGAGAGGAGAGCCCCGACTCTGTGGATAGATTTTACCCATTCATTTATATTATTCTGTCACTATACCTTCTATTTCTTTGGGATGAATGACCTAAAGAAGGTGAAGGGGCATTGTAAGTGTCAGATCGAGATCGACTGAGAGACATCCAGATGGCTGCCTGTCTATAGCAATTACGTTAACCAAGACTGTGTGTCTGTTTTGGCTGTTAGTGCGCGCTAAGGCGGTTGCGTCTCTCTCCACTGTCTTTAACAACCGATCGACTCTCCCTTGAGAGCCACTTACTCTGTCCTCCATCCAGCCTCTTGAGTTCACCCACATGCTCCTATCAGAGGAGCTGCCATCTAGGAACACACACATACACACACATGCCAAAAGCTCGCACGTAGACACACACAGACACACACACACACACACATACCCACACTCATGCAGCGATATCCCCTCTCTTGACCCTAAAGGTTGGAGAGAATCATTTTTCCATGATAACCCTCCTCTGTAATCACACAGCGTTTGGCATATTTTAGTGGCATTCGTTAACTGAAGTGGGTGAAATGACAGGGAGGCTTTCCAACATCCACCTGCAGTCTCTCCCCGTCCCTCAGCCTCACAGCCGCTTCAGGGGGGCGGGTGTTGAGTGGCGACGTCCTCCCGTCTGTTTTTAAGAAGTACGCAATATGTGTTGTGATTGTAGCGCCGCTGCATGGCACATACACCATAGTAACAAAACATAATTAGTTCATTAAATCTTATATTTTTAATCAATACTATCAATCAATAATAAAATACTTAAAATATGAATCTTCTGCCAAGCAATATAATAGAAATAATAATACAGCAAGAATGTTTGGTAGGCGTATTAAATAACTTTCACAGGTGTGTGTTTATCGGGTATTTTACAACCGCTTTCAGATGCAGCCAATCAGAAGGGAAGACCAAAACTGCCCCATTTTATTCAAGGTATTGTTTTATCCTCAACGTCTCATCCAGTATCCGCTCCAACACCGCTGAGTCGTAAAGCTATAAGTGCGTTGTATATCCCCTGTGGAGCTCTGCGGCGTCTAGTTAACAATGTCATATAAAGTGTGAATGTGCAGTGTATCCCCTCATAAGCAAGTATGAACACCATTGTGCCAGCTCAAGTGCGCCTATGCGACGTGGCTCTCACTTCCGGGAGCATCTGTTGAGACTGCAGGCGCTGGTTAAGGGCAGTTACTTCTGATGTTTGCTTACTTGTGCGTCACATATATCACAAACCTCCTTTGAGAGAAGTCTCTTTGCAGAAGAAGCGCTTTGTTTCTGCTCTGAACATCATAGTTGGGGAAGGTTTTTAAATGCGTCACCTGCGGCGGTTGTGATACAGGTGTCTGCTTCAGAGGCAGCAGCGACTGTCGTCCTTGACACGAGAGGCTGCAGGCGAACTCGGATCTACATGCCGTCTTCATCTCGCCGCCCTCGTTAGACGGAGGTCAGCATTGCCTGTTACGCTCCGCTCTCTCTCTCTCTCGCGTCACGCCGAGTGAGCCGTCGCGTCATTGTAGAGATAATCAAGAGCGATTCGTGACACCGATTGGGTCGGGATGTAAAGAAAAGATACCTTCTTACACAGAGGCAAAGAGGAACCGAGGAACCTTCTATGATTAAAAAAAAATAAAAAAAAAGATGTGGCAGGGATTCCACTTTCCATTTTCAGAGATGTGATAAAACACAGCGACATGTCTCGCACATCAGGGACGGAGACAAAGAGAGGAAAAGGCTTTTTAGCTTCTGGCATGGCGTGCTGTGTGCACAGCTACAGCTATAGGAACATGGAGTGATGTCAGAGGATCGGATGTGCTTTGGCAGCCAAGGTTATGAGTTCTGAAGTTGACGCCGAAGAGAGGGGAGCGGCGAGCGGGAAAAGCATACGACCTTCGTTGCTCGCTATCCATTCATCCTCCTCCTCCTCCTCCTCCTCCTCCTCCTCCTCCTCCTCCTCCTCCTCACTCTTCTGCCAGCGATGAAGCAAATGAGCCCTTTTGTGTGAACTCTCTAATTAGGCAGACCATGACGTGCAGATCTCACCCGTTGTTCCTCTTCATTTTGGTGGGAAAATATTTCATCGATTTTCACAGCGATCGAAGGCGGGCGGAGCTGAGAGGGGCTCTGTGTGGGATTAGACTCTGCGGGGGGTTCTGGTGGGTTGGGTCCCCCCTCTAAACCCCTCCTCCCCACCCTCTCAGAAAGAGCCAATTAAGACTCTGATCCATCCCGGAGCGATCATAACTCACCTCCTCACCCTGCTCTCATTGTTCGCTCCTTTCTTCACATATTGTTGTTGTTGGATGATATCGGCTCGGCTAAATGTGATGAAAGAAAAACAAAATCAACTACCGTCAGTATTTAGTTATGTAGTAAAGAGTGATACATTTTCTATTATTTTCTCATCTCTCACGTTATGTGTAAGAGAAAGGAAACCGCCATGGGCCGACTGCTGTCGTTCTCCCCGTGGAGTAGTCTCTCTCTCTCTCTCTCTCTCTCTCTCTCTCTCTCCTGTCACTCTAGACTGTCTCTAAATTACGCCTTACCCCTGCAGGTGCCAACATCTCTCTGAAATGATTATTTCTACCACACAGAAGATTGCTTTTGGTAATTATATGTATCATAATTAAATTTGATGAACTCCTCTGAGACACAAAATCTCATTTGACCCAGGCACTGGATTTCTCTTCCTATGCACAAAAGGAGAAATGTCCTCTACCATTAAGAGAGATGCACTCCCAAACCTGCGACTGACATGTTGATTAAAGAGAGAAGCATTTTCACATCCGCCAAATTCATCGGGGTCCATCAATAACTTAATAACCGAGCGGGAGATATGCAACGTCTCCGACATTACGGAGGAATGAATTGAGACGCATTAAGCTGTGTTGTCACGCAAAGGCTGAAGATCTGTCCTTCATTTAGGAGCAGTTATAATCACTTAAAAGCTAAAAGAAAAAAGAAAAAATTGACCAGAAAGCAAATAGAAAAAAAAAGCAGCTGAAGGTCAGAACCTGTTAAGCCAGACCACACTGCGCCAAATGAGTCAGAGTGCTCCACATGTTCCCTTACTCTATTTATGGAGGTGGGCAAAATGACAGAGTGCAGTCATCCACTCCAATCACTGGTTCTGAGACCTTTAGTCCCGTCTGCCCGAAGAACTGAGCTGAGGTAACAACACACAGATGGACACAAATGCATTTCGCGAGGTCCAGGTTACTTCTGTCGACTCACAGGCACATGTGTGTGTGTGTTGTCGTGGAAATTGTCTGAAAGCACTCAGAACTAAAACAAAATAATACACAAAACACTGATAGGTTGAAGTATTAAATATATTGTATACAGATATATTGGAGAGAAATACCTTGAACCAGGCCCTACAGTAAGTCAGAACCTCTACATGGTCTCTCTCTCTCTGAAAGTCAGTTCACTACAATCTTTATAGTTTCTTTGGGAACAGAGAAGTCTCTCATGATTGGTTCTCCGTGCAAAGACCATATAGTTCATCCTATGGACTATTTTCATACGGTGGTGGACTCACGTTTCTGACTTCCTTGAAAGGCCTGACTAGCTGGTATACTTAGGTACCTGTTTGTTGCACACATGTCACAGGGGACAGCATAGCATCAATACAGCAGACGCAAAATAATAACTAATAAATGATAAATGATAAATTCTAGTATTGTGTGCAAATGTACTTTCACAGTGTGTGTGTGTGTGTGTGTGTATGTGTGCATTAACCACACACACACACACACACATACACACACACACACACACACACACACCAGCTAAGAAGTCCACTGCTGCAGTATGGGAATGCTGTTTGCTTTCTTTATTTGGGGCATGTGTGAGTCTGGGCCTGGTGTGTGTGAGTCTGGGCCTGGTGTGAAAGTGCAGGATAGCATGCGCATCAAACAAACCTCCCCGTGCAACTTGTGAGCCACATTCTGACTCAGATCTCCGAGAGCGGTTTGTGCTTAAGGCTTTTCCTCGGCTTCCAACGATCACTGTAAATATGCACACAGCTTACTGGGCCCCTGCAGCCAGCAAGCTCTGACATTAGACTGAGGCCTTGACACTGTGGATAGACACAGCCCTATCCTTGTTATGTTCTCCGTGCCGGGGAAAGAAAATATCCTCAAAACACGCACGGCTGCACACGCATACACACACACACACACACACACACACACACAGAAAAAGAAGGCAAGGGATTTGAAACATGCTTTCTGTTTTTTATCATTTCCTCCAACATCATCTCTCTCTCTCAATTCAGTTGAATTCAAATAAGCTTTATTGAACAAAAACACGTTGTTACCAAGTTTAGAGAATATTCAGACATATTGTATATACATATTTAAACCATAGAAACATGTTTGTATGTTGGTTGTGATTTCCTCAGGCTGTGGCAGGCAGATACATGTTCAGCTGCCAGAGGAGCCGTTGTCCCTTCACCCAGGAGGACCGCTAGTTTCTGCTCTGGGGTTGGAAAGTTTGATGTTGTCTTTGATATTTCCCCCATAGTAGAAATCTCTTATTGAGGAGAACTTCTCACAGTGGAAGTGCATCTGTGTTTCTACCTCCCCTGTCGTGCTGTGACTACTAGCGATGTCTGTTTGCATCGTTCTTTTGGTGGTCACTGAGCCCGTGTCTGGTCAGGGTGTGTCTCTGCTTCGTATCCCTGACAGAGATACGCATCTAAACAAAGCATATTCTCTGTTTAGGGCCAAATAACAATTTAATCTACTTTGGGTTTTTGTTTCATTTCTCCCGTGTTCTCAACATCGATCTTTTGACTCACTCATAATTTGATCCATTCTGTTGGTTTGAAGCAGTGCTGATGGGAGCTCGGTTGGTTAGCTTGGTCAGCTGAGTGAGGGGACTGTTGTCAGTTCAGCTCTTGGGTTTTTAGTGCTTTGAATTGAAGTGTGTCTCAGAGGTGTCCAAAATTGTATTACCCGTTTTTGAATGTTTAATAGTAACAGGAACCGTCTGCTCAGGCATATATATCTCTCTCTCTCACACACTATCTCTGTGTCATCATCTTTGTCCCATGGTTTTAAGCCCACAATGTTCGTTCACTCAGTATTCACTCCAAGTTTTCTACTCCCACACTCTGATCTGCACTGCTGGATGGATTGCTTTTTTCTCCAACTCTCTCCCCCTCTCTCTCCCTCTCTCTGCAGGAGTTCCCTGCTGAGCACCAATCCCTTTCTTGCAGGTGATTGCTCAGGGAATATTGATTAAGGCAAAGATTTGCTGCTGAGAAGTCACTTTTTAAACTTCCTGTGACTTTAATGTGAAATAAAGTGAGCCGACTCCCCCGTCAGTGATAAACACCCTATTAAAGATGAAGCATACTTTTAAGAAAACACTTGTCACAGTCGTGTCTCCGTCGCTTTCTGTTTTTCTGTCTGCCTCTGTCTATCTCACTTCCTCCGTCCTTTACACACACACACACACACACACACACACACACACACACTCATGCAATGTATTCTTCCTTGTGACAGGGGCCACATATATCCCTCTGTCTCTAATTGCTGCGATCAAAGTAACAAACCAGTATCAATTAAACCAAAGGCTTAGCAACCCGATACCATACAGGACATTACCCTTATGAATGGCCACTACATCTGTTTAATTGACTATTAGTGGAGCTGTACAAGTGCAATTAAGCCATCCACGTGTCCTTGCGGTGTCTCAGAGCAACAAGGCATCTCCCTGTGACAAATGTGCGGTGGTACGTGAGAGGATGGGTAGTGCTGGCGTTTGATTAAGGAATGTAAGTTTCAGTGCCAGGTAAGTTCCAGCGCCAAAGTAGTAGTCCACCGCTGGCACTGATCTACAATCAGCTTTTCCCTCCTCCAGACCACAACCATTAGGGGGGGCAAACACAAAGCTGACCTCCGTCCAAAGCTCTTCAGACTTTCATTAACGGCATGCCAAACGTCAACAGGATGGCCGGCCGCTTTCAACAATTCAAAAATAAGACAAAAAAAAGGGAGGTGTTTTTTTTTTTACCATCACAAAATTTAAAATACTAATAAAAAAAAATGGAGTGCGTCATGCTTCTTTTTGGCTTCTGTTCTGTATCTGGCACAGGCTCTGCACAGCGGTCTCTCTGCTAATATGAAGCAAGATATTATCAATCAATTACAGTCAATAAACAGTTATGGAGGAATGCTGAGAGTTGGATACTTCCCCATCTCTTCACCTCATTAACCATATCATTACTGTGGAACACACTGCAGTGTCTAAAGAGCTTTAAGTCTCTGTCTCTGCCAACGATGGAAGAGGCTACTGTGTGTGTGTGTGTGTGTGTGTGTGTGTGTGTGTTCGAGACACCGAGAAGAGTTAAGGAGTGAAGATAATATCTGCTAGTTTGTCAGAATATTGCCTCGACAAGACTCGAGGCCCATTTCATTGGAAGTATGTGTGTATTCAGAGTGACATCTCATTTATTAGTGGCTAGATGGCTTTTAACACGCGGCTGCCGGGCAGACGACGGTGACAAAAGCTACTTATTTCCCCAGCCATTATGAAGCCAAAACGTTAGACGTCACACACACATACATAACACTGGCAGTAGTAGTAGTAGTGTTACTGAAGGATAACCCTGAACTTCTGCTTCCTTCATTCACAACAAATGAAAACAGAATTATCACCCACTGAGGCACAGACCAAAAAGTGATTGACTTGTTTTCCAAGGCGTTTATTGAGTGCATTTTAGTACAATAGTTCTCAGAAAGTTACAGCTTACAAACTCCTGACACGTACTTGTCACAATTTACAAGTGGTAGCTATACAGAGACAAAAAGGGAAACAGGTCACATTCACACACACACACACACACACACACACACACGCACACACACATTCACATACATACATAAACAAACAGTGACACATGCACACTCGCAATCAGCTCCTCCATCCATTGTGTACCGAACAGTGAGGTCATCAGCGATATTGTGGAAGCGGACCATTTCATCGTAACGTCTTCCTCCCAATTGGCTGTTGAGTGTATACTGTACATTTGTGTGTGTGTGTGTGTGTACATTGTGTGTGTGTGTGTGTGTACATGTCTTTTCATATGTTTCAATTATTGTGCACATTTCTGTGAGTCCATAGTCTGAAACAGAAGAAGAAGAGGAAACGTCATAGTTTAGTGAGTTTAGTTCAGCGAGGAGACGCGCCGGGTCATTTTCAGGTGAAACCCGCCTCCCGCTGCATTGACCTGAAAGCCGCCGGTATGAAATCGGCGGCTAAAAGGATCGTCGGTCACTCCTCCGACAGTTACAGCGCCATGAAACATTTAACAAGGTCTGTTCCTGTGTTTTGTATCAGTGTGTGATGAATGGCTTCCATACGAAATGGCTTTCAGAGGGAGACGGCAAACCTCCTCTCGATTCATCACGTCGGAGTATCATTACAGTCAGATATTTGCAAAGACAAACACAGAGCAAATGGGAAAAAAAGGAATTGCGCTATTGCATAATGAATGCATTCTATCATCTCATTGACAGGCTCTTAGGTTGAAAAGCAAATACATGAGATGGGGCTGAATAGAGGACTAATGCATTCAAATTGAATCACTGGATCCAGTGAAAGGATTTGTACTAATCTGGAAGAACATTTGATTATATTTAGGAATACTTGGCAAATCAATGAGTTGGAGGATTGAAAAGAAAAACCAATTGATTGTGCACATAATGAAAACCAATTGCATGATTACAGTATTTTTCAAGAAAAAAACAACACAACCCTTACATTAACGTATGAAAGAGCTGTTGTTACATAAACCATACTACCAGATGAAAGGTTTCCCTTCATCTAACTCTCTCACTTTCATCTCATCAAAATGTTCCTTCTTCTTCTCGCCACCTCTGTTGCCTCCTGCTCTAAACTAGCTCACACCCTCTTTCTGTCCCACGCAAACACACACTGTCAGCTCTCAGCCCACTCTCTCTTCATTAAGTACCAGCCTGGCAACCAGACGCTATAATAATATAATAGCGGGTTCCTCAGAGTGTGTGTGTGTGTGTGTGCGCACGTTCATGTGTGAGTGTGTTGGTTTCGTGACAGCCCCATCAGTCTCCCTCCCCGTGGCTGATCAGATGCCTGTCAGATGGGGGTCCCAGCAGGTGTCTGCTCCCCTGCCTAGGCCCACTGGAGCATGGAGCCAACCATTTCTCAGGCCGGACCCGGCCCCGGCCCGGGACAGCTTGGTTACACCCAGGATAAACGAGCTGGAGATCTGCCAGCCAGCAGGAGCAGCCAGGGAGTGAGGGCAGAACAGACAGAGGCTGGGTTGAGGGGGGTGGGTATACTTAATAATCTGCTAATGGGCCTGCCATCAATTTCTAATTTTGGATGCAAGGTGGTTAGCACTGTCTTCAGTCATGTGTCTGCGCCTCTCTTCAAATAGGAGCCTAAACCTTGGAAAGGGATTGCAGCAGGGTCACAAATACTGCCGGGACTTTAATACTACAACAGTTAATTGTCTGTGAGATAAGAGACATTACAGTCATGGTTGTATTTCCGAGGAATTCGGTTACTGTCACTGGAACACTCAGTTCCCTTTCCCCTCAGTTTTAATGGCCAGTGGTGTGAGCGTAGTTTCATCAACACTTGCCAGAGAAACTTGTTTTTTTATTTACTGTCATAATGAATCATACTAATGGCTCTTTTCCGTCGCCTGAATTAACGAGACCAGTAAGAGGCGAAAGGCAAAAAAAAAAGACTGAGAACAAAACCACAGCTAGTCATCACCAAGGTGTCCTAACGCTGCTGCCGAACACAGCTCAGACACCATCACAGACCAATCACGCTGCAATCACAAACTGCTCCCCTAGACAAACAAAATGGGAAATCAACCCTGGGCACCATCCAGAAATATCTTTCTTAGACAAAATATATCAATTCTACTTCCCAAAATATTGCTGTGTAATGCCATCCCCTGTGAATAATGTACTCATCTCACAATCAAACACCGAGTAGTACATTTCCAAACAGCACTCCCTCCAGGTAACACTTGTGGAGGGGTTCTCTTATGCATAAAACTCCTTTGAGGCTCCGCGATGTTTGTGCTCAGCCTGCCTGCCCATATGGCAGCAGCGTATCGTGAGAGTCCATAGATTTACTGAGGGGCTTAGCTTCATGTTTGGCTGTGCTAGGCTGAGAGGAGTGGAGGGCCCGCGTGGGCTGCTTAAGCCTATGTGTTCATCAGGATGGCATCGGGCGCCTGTTGGCAAACCTCTGCCCAGATGTTCATTCCCAGTGTGTTGAGAAGGGACGCTGACTCGCTCCAATTTCCGATGCCTTGATTAGCTACTCCCCTACATCGTTTCAGACTGCCCGCAAATCCTGCCTTGGCCGGGGGACGTTCGTGTTACCCACGAGAAAGGAAAACTTGATTTACCGACGCTAAAAACCTGCCAGATATCGAGCAATTTGATGTCGAGTATTTCTCTAGTGTCATCGGCAAATACTTACCATGGATTTGGGCCAGCCAAAGCGTGGAGTTTCCGTCTCCTCTGGATGGTGCCAAGCGCTCCCAATACAAACAACAACAGATCAGAAAGGAAAAGCAAAAAAAAACAAACAAAAAAACATATCTGTACAAGTAAGTGCTCACCAGCAAGAGACAGCATGGGTACACCCACATTTAACATGATCTCCAATGAATGGATATTTCGTCATTATTTTTAACTCCTACAGCAATTTTCATATAGATCTACAATACAAGTTCTGTGTACACCGTTATTTATACATTTCCCCCACGTTACAGTTCAGTCAGGATTGTCCTTGTGCCTCTACTGGAATAGGGAAAGACAAACAACACAGTGTCCATTGTTTAGTCATCCGAAGGGAAATGGGGCACCGTAGAAATCTACACATTGCTTGTGTCTATCACAATCCAGTCAACAAACATGTCTTTGCCAAAAATGCAAGCAGAGAGAGTTCTGTACATACATATTCATACATGTCACCTTCAATATGAAGGTTTATTCTGAAAGATATAATCATATTTAGCAAGAGATAAACATATTTATATTCTCTGAATCTGGGTGGGGCTGGTTGAGAAGTCCTTTGGCAAGGCCATCCACCCAGGGCTCCACAGGTAGTGTTAAAGTTAAAATAGGGGGGGTGGGGTTTTCCTGCTATAGTGATGAAAACAAACAAACAAAACCGATGAAGACAAAAATGTGACAAAAAATGTTCTCAATTTTCACCAAGTCTACTTTACAATACACTTTTCAAATTTCTGAAACAAGCAAAAGATGATGTGAAAATTTGAAATGGTACTCCGCTGTACATCCCTGTATTCTTCTCCCTCTAATTGCTTTTTCTCTTGGATCAGTGTGATCCTGGTGATCATAATCACGATCCCGACTTGTTTCTGGCAAAGTCAAGGCATCTTCATTACACACATTACGGACGGCATGGGTCAAATCACAGGTGATCAACTGATAGCCACGAGTCATTTCTAAACGTCTCACACTTCTGACTACAAATTTAAACATCTTCAAGGGGTACAATATCCATCATTTCACCATAAAGTTCTGACATTGTGAGAGATTCCCTGTGTTGGTGTGTGATTGTAGTTTTTTTCGCTATGTAATGAAACAAATCCTTAACAACAGCAGCTGAGGTCTGCCTTTCAGGTGTGGCCATGTGGTGAGACAGTATCAAGCCTGGACCCTGGACTCCTAGTGTGGATTGCTCCGATGAGTGAAGCGTGACGATAGTTATTATGTGGTAGTGTGGACCCTGGTCTCCTGGTGTCATGGTATTGGATTAGATTAAGACGACAGTCTCGACCCTGGCGCGTTCCGACGGATCGGGGATCATTCGAGGGCTGCCATTGTTGTTGGTCCTGCGAATGCTGCCCGCTCCGTGGCACAGCGCCCCATGTAGTCATGCCATACTAGTGGGCGACTGGCTCATCTGCACCCGCATGGACTGGATGTTACTGAGGATCTTCTTCTGGTGGCCCGCCAGAGTGACTCCTATCCTCAGCAAGTCCCTAGAGAGAGAGAGTGAGAGAGAAAGAGAGAGAGAGGGAATATGTGAGAAGGGAGAACGCATTTTGAAGAAATAGAGGAGAGGATTTCTACGATATTGAATCTGGAATCATTATTTTGCATCACTTGAGTATGAAGTGGTCAAATCGACAAAGTCTAGAATCATTTCCTGGTGCATTTACAGAAATAGTTGAAATCTAAAGGACACAGCCTCAGTGTGCATAGCTAGTGGTCATGAACACACACATTTACACATGGATTCAATTACCTCTCTCTCTTCGGGAGAGGGCTTTCACCTCTAATAGCCATCCTACTATATAACTAATGCATGTTCATTTGCACCATGAAGAGATAATAAATGCCACCAAGCTCCAAGCAAACATGAGAACACAGTGTTATATCTGAGATGTCTTTTTTGGTGGTGGAGCTTTGACATACACCTCCACACAAATACTAAAACAGTATTAAAGGAATGTATAGGGAGCCTAGGTTGCCGTCACTTCTGCTTATAATACAATACAGATTACTATTAAGAATACGGTTCCGATTCTGAAATATCAAATCAAACTTTATTTATATACCACATTTTGTGCAGGCTCTGCAAAGTGCTTTACAAATTAAAAGAACATCAGAAATCAGAGACAACAGTGAGGTTTAGAAACAATAAAAAAAATAAAAATAAAATAAAAGCACCCTTATGTGAACGGCAGGCGAAAAAAAAGATTTAAAAATGTCCACAGGACTGTGATGCCCTCAGATCCTCAGGCAGGCTGTTCCAGAGCCCTGGACCAATACAACTAAAAGCTGCAGTGTTCATCCCTGGTACAACTGAAAGGCTCATGCCAGAGGGTCTGAGGGAAATGCAAAGCACGTACCTTAAAAGCATGTCAGATATATATTGAGGTACGAGCCTGTTGAGTGATTTCAAAACCAATAAGAGGATTTTAAAATCAATCCTAAAACTACCAGACACCCATTGCAGGGGCTCTAAAACAGGTGTTATATGTTCTCCCCTTCTGGTCTTTGTAAGCACGCGAGCTGCAGCATTTTCGGTCTTCCCGAGAAAAACTGCAGCTAGCCCAGACAGGAGGGAATTGCAGTAGTCAAGTCATCAGTCTTTTTCCGTATCGCCTTTGCAGGAAAAAAACGGCTGAAGCTTAGCAAAATTCCTTACGTGATAAAAAGCTGTTTCAGGTAACACAGTTGATGTGGGCTTCAAAATTTAAAGCGGGGTCTAAAACCACGGCGAGGTTTTCACCCAGTGGGCTTCATACTAGGAGCTGAAGATGTGAAGTGTGCAGTCAAGTTGTCACTCTGGGAGCAACAACCAATACTTCATCAATGCGCTAATGTCATCAATGCACTTCATTCATTTGAGCATTGTCGTGAAGGAGGTGATATTTATTCATTGACTATCTTATGAGTGCGCCATTTAGCACACACGTTTTTTGCAACAAAAATTACAGCACTATGTATAGATATTGATTGCTCATATAACAGACAGTGCTGCCAGGTGATTTTCAACAACATCTGCTTCTTCGTTTAGCTGATATAAGACGTGTCCCTCTGTTGTCTATGGAAAACCGCCGCCTAGCCGCTAGCGAACCCGGTTGGTTGGTTAACTTCAGCTTCGGATCCCTATACACCTTGCAGAAATGAGTTTTATTTTGGAAAGAAAAATACTTCTAAAACACAGATGACTCTATCCTCACAAACATAAATACTTTGCAAGGTCTCACTGGGACCGCCTGTGCTAAAAATGTACGCAAACCATTGCACCTGAAGCCGCTTCAGGTGAGTGCGTCTTGTGAAACGGCATATGCTATCTGGCTTGGGAAGGAAACGCTCGGTTTGCACACACTAGCGGGTGAACTCACTCTGAGGTCATTTGAGCCACCAGCTGCAGGGAGGTAAAGCCTGAGTTGAGGAAGTTGTCTCTGTACTGGGTCATCTTGATGGCAGCGAGCCAGTCCTCCACTGAGCTGAAGGTGTTGAAGTCAGGTATTGAGCGATCCAACAGTGGCTGGGAAGGCCTGGAGGGGGAGAAGAGAGGACAGCAGGGAAACAGAGAGGGAGAGAGAGAGAAAGGAGGATGAGAGGAGGAATGGAGCAGGACTTTGATGCAATATTAACCAAAGGGAGAAACTGTGGTTGTGCTGGGTGTATGTGTAAGGGAGGGAGATAGAGAGGGAGTGTGTGTGTGTGTGTGTGTGTGTGTGTGTGTGTGAATTCTAAACAGCAGAAAGAAACACTGGGGCAGAAAATGTTCAGATTCAATGTAAGCAAGCGTAATAAATAGTTTATTTCATGTAAGGATGAAAAAGTAAGGATGTGGGTTTAAGACAGCATTTGTCCATTTCTGTGAAACCGGCCTTTGTGAACGGGCAAAAAAAAACGCGTGTTTGCGTTTGCGCCTATCGCGCGTCCAACTCACACTGCAGGGATGTTGGCCATAGCTTTGAGGCTGGTGGGGTTACGGATCATCTTGTCCAGGGTGCTGACGATGTCGGTGAAGCGGGGCCGGGCGTTGCGGTCCTTCTGCCAACAGTCCAACATCAACTGGTGCAGGGCGCTGGGGCAGTCCATGGGCGGCGGCAGGCGGTAGTCCTGTTCGATGGCGTTGATCACCTAGAAGGAGGAGAGGAGAACAAAGCAGGGTAATATTATAAGAACGGTGATGATGTCATCGCAACTAACCGTTACTATCTGGTTGTAGCGTTTGTTGTAGTTGGGAGTACCAGGTAGCAAAACCACATATGAGCAATCCGGATCGTGTCAGGCAAGATATGTCAATAATGTCGACCCACCCCATCCCCATGCCACCCCTTCACTGGCACACACACACACACACACACACACACACACACACTCTGGTCACTCAAGAGACACTTGTGCTCAGGCTGATATGCCCTTCCTCTTGACTCTGGCCATCGCACGTCATTCCTGGAGGATGGAGCGAGGGGAGGGACGGGAGGGAGGGCGGGGGAGGCTGACTAAAGGGGAGCAGAGTCAGTGACATTCTGGAGAGAAGTGTCTGGGGAATGGGCAGATTGCATATAATTAACACTGTGAAATACAGCCACTTGACACATGTCTCTTAGAGGCGGCGGGAGAAGACGACGAGTAGCCACAACAATGAACGCTAACAGAAGTTGGCCGGGGCTGATTTTCCCTATAGAGGACGTACAGTATAATAGAGTGGCCGCTCCCTGCTAGTCCTTGCAGGGGTTAAAGGAGTGATAGCTTGGTTTGTTAGCTATTCAATGGAGGGTTTGTAATGGATGGACACTATGTAAAAATAATCTATAATAAATCATTTATTCTGTGCGGGCTGCAGAGTATAAAGACTGCACAGATTGCTGCATTGCACATTGATGGACCGAGCCCTCACCCACATCCATATTGTTTGTGGATGCAGTCTTTCCTTGAAAATGCAGAGTTGGGAGATGAAGGTCTGGTGTGAGATCGAGTGGAAAAGATACTATCGTTAAAAACTAGAGGCCGTTCAATAGGTTGCCAACTCCACCACTAAGATGAATGCAACTCAGCAGAATCTTGACAAATGGTGCATATGGAGAAGTGGTTGTGTGTGTGTGTGTGTGTGTGTGTGTGTGTGTGTGTGTGTGTGGACTGAGCAGCCGGCCATGCTGAGTGTTGCCAGTCCTTTTCTCTGTGTTAGTCCCACCAGGCAGTGTTTGCTGCTGGCCCACTGAGGCAACATCTGCTGGGTTGGACAGTCCTAGTGGAGCGGGGTCCATAGAGGCCTGACGGCTGGCTAGCTGGCTGACTGGGGGAGCTCAGGGAGAGAGACCTCATAGTGTGGGACTATGTCCAACGGTTGTGTGTGTGTGTGTGTGTGTGTGTGTGTGTGTGTGTGTGTCTCTGTGGGAGTGTGTGTGTGTGTGGACCTTGTCCAAACGGACATGGGGAACAAAGCAGAGCTCTCAGCAATCATTCATTGCTCTCATAAGCCTTGGCCAGGAAGGAAAAGGGGCTAGTGTGAGATTGTGCCATAATAAGTCTGCTTTCAAAGTCACAGACAAGGACATCTTCAGTGATAATACTATCAGATGGGAACTGATAAAACTTGTGATTTATTACAGCTTCCTCTCTTATTCTTGATTGGATGTCTATGGGGCGCAAAGATAGTATAACCACATCTGTACAGAAACGGCAGTTCTATTACAGCGTCTCGAGAGGGACTTTGTTCATATTCCAAACTTTTCTTTATTTCCATCGCATGGAAGCGGAGTCAGTTGAGAGAGGCGATAACACCCCTGAAACTCAACGCTCAACCTTTCTCGACGTTCATTTCCGAGGAAAGCGTAAAAACACTCACATCCTGGTTGGACATGTCCCAGTAAGGCCTCTCTCCGAACGACATCACCTCCCACATGACGATGCCGTAGCTCCACACGTCACTGGCCGAGGTGAACTTCCTGTAAGCGATGGCCTCCGGCGCCGTCCACCTCACCGGGATTTTGCCGCCCTGAGGAAAGGAGTAGAGAGACAGAAAGGAGCTCTTAGTCAGAAATTCTTTTGTTGCAACATTCTTTCCTGTCTTTGCATTTTAAAGTTGACAATCCCCCGCCCCCCCCTTTTGCGTCTCCTGTCCGCTACCCCCTTCCCCTTCATCCCCTTCATCCGCCGAGTCTATCGATCCTCCGGCAGGCAGGGGGATGCTGCCTCTGCCTTGGCAGCAGCTCCCAACAGTGTTCGCCCTTCACACATCGACCAACATTACATTTAGCGTCTCCTCTCCCGCAGCCCTGTTTGAATAAGGGGAGATAGGCCTGGGCTCCGGCTCGCATGTCGAGCGTGTCTGCCTGTAATTGGCCTACCTTGGCCCCAGGCATGCCACGCGCAATGTTGATTGAAATTGACAGCTGCTCGCTTAAAATTCCACACAAACGCACACACACACACATAATATACAGACACATTCAGACACATTTAGAAAGATATGCACACACACACACAGACGGACACACACATATAAATCCCTGTTTGTGCCCCTCACAGTCCCGCCCATTATATCCTAGTTGAGCTGGCCAGTTTAATAATGCCAATTAGCTGAACCTGAGCATTTGCAGATAAGCCGCTGTTGGAAACAAACCCAAACCCGGTGAGAAATCTACACAGACCACCCTGTTCCCCCGCTCACTCTCGGAGAGCGAGAGAAGGAGAGGGGGAGTCAGAGAGAGAGAGAGAGAGAGAGAGAGAGAGAGAGAGAGAGAGAGAGAGAGAGAGAGAATCAGAGACAGGGACAAGGAGAAAGACATAACAGAGAGTCTGCGTTTCCATGCAGTACGTTGCTGTGCTGTTTGAAATGCTGGACAGGAACAATCATAGAGAGCTTTATCTGTGTAAGCGTGTGTGTGTGTGTGTGTGTGTGTGTGTGCGCGCGCGTGTGTCTATACACACTTACGTAGGTTTCTGATGTGCGGTGTTGAGCGGCGCTGCAGAGCTGACAGACTGAGCTCATTAATGAGCAGCTCTCTGGGGTTTGACCTCTGAGAAATTGCTGACCCTGAACAGAGAGTTAACCTCTGACCCCTGGTGGAGACTGGTGTCAGGACGCACTGCGACACTGAGAGGCAACACTCGCTGAGCGCACCGGCCAGAACCGGGAAAAGAAAAAAAAAAAGAAGGAAAAGACATGTAGCAGAGAGAGAATGAGGTGATAGTGTGCGTATATGTGTGTGAGACAGAGATGGAGAATGAGAGAACAAGAAAGAAATAGAGAAAGGACAAGATCAATAGTCTAATAAAGGCGATATAAGCCCCAGCGACTTTCTCATATTCCAAACTAGTTCATATCTGAACGGTTTCATCCAAACCCAGACCCTAGGACACTTTCTCACCTTTTCTTTTTTGTCTGGGGGCAATGGAGTTACATGAACGCGAGCCAAACACCGTCCCTACCGATGGACAGAAAGCCGACCCCCTCATCTCTCACTATGTCAGGGGCAATGCTTCAAGTCGATTGTTGTGTTTGGACACGTATACTCAAGATGAAAAAAAACAAAACACCGAACAACATGAGAAAAACACCCGCTCCGAGCCCCAACGCTCTCTATTACGGCCTCTCTTTATCATCACTCGCCCAACTCCCTTCCTCGCTGTACATCGGGTCTCTTGCCCCAGGACCCTGTTGGGATATGAGCCGCGCGTCGCTGCGACGGCCCGAGCGAAGACACGTACGGGAAGCTCCCAATGAGACGGACCGTTGTAATAACATTTCCAAGACGGGGAGTCGGAGGCAGCTATGCAAACCCTTAGTAATTACCGCTGTGGGCCAGTGATGGCTGTGGCAAAATCCGGCTTTAATAACATAAAGTGCTGAACGGCTCATGCAAACAGAGAACGAGGCAAATACATAATAAAACGCATTGGGAGGTTTTTTTTCCCCCCCAGAAGAAAGAGACTTAATACCACAGGGAATGAATTGGGGGAGGAAGGAGGGGGGGGGGGGGGGGGAGTGAAAGTGACGATGGGAATTAAAACAGACCTAGTGTCAACACAGAAGCACAGGGCGCTTTGTGAAGCCTCGGAGCACTGAGACAGTTCTTAGGAGAGTCGGTGTTATATATTGTGCTGGCTACTGGAAAAGGAACAAGCTGTTCTCCGTTGCTCTTGAAGTAAAAAAAAAAAAAAATTGTCTATATGTGAAAAGAATTCACATATTCCTATTATCTTGGACAGTTTTGTCAGAATTTGTGTAATGAACCAGACTCTCTCACGGCTACTGCAGATGCAAGATAACTAGTAGGCCGAGAAAGACTAATCTGCAATGTCATCGAGTGAAAGAAAACTCCGCTGATTATAAATAAAGGAAGTGTGATGATTGTACCCAATTTTCACCCAAATGTTAGCAAGAAAAAGTGATGTAATAAAAACCCTGTGGAAAAACAGCACAAACTCGCTATTCCATACAGTGTCAAAAAGCCATCGTCATCTCCGAACCCCCATCAGAAATGAGGGATCGTATCGCGTGGCGGCGTTTCCGTGGCGGCGTTTCCGTAGCGGCGTGTGCGTTCCCCCGCCGTGTGTGATCTACAGAACACCTTGAGGAGACGCAGGAATGGGGCTATCATCCATATGTCACCGCAACGAGATTACAGTACGCGGCTGGTTCCAGCTGGTTGTGACCGGTTGTGACAGCTAGTGATATACATCTGGGGTGGAATTGCAGTGAGGATGTGGTGTGTGTGTGTGGTTAGGTTAGGGGGGTGTGGGGTGTGTGTGTGTGTGGGGGGGGGGGGTTGTGGTGATACCGGTGTGTGCTTGTGACAGCCAGCTCTGACGGCTGACGGATAATCACGGGGTGGCCAGTTAGTGTGTGTGTGTGTACGTGTCCGTTATTGTCCCTTGACCCAGCGATCAGAGACTCGATGTCACACATGTGTACAGACACACACACACACACACACACACACACACCAAACATATGAAACACCTGTCATGTTTTTTGCGGCGTGCCTGAGCTATGCATCTACCTATGTGCCAAATTCCTTCATGTAGGCTGTCATTGACGTGCTGGCTGCTGAATGAAGGAAAACTCCAGAGCAAATATACCTGTCAACGTACGATCGACAGCGCATCAGTCTAACGCGCAGCGATGTCCCAGATAAGCGGAGTGGTAAAAGAAGAGTCCGGCGTGTCTTATTTCAGTTATTTAATGTCTGTCATTACATCAAAAACAGCAAACAAAATGCCTCGTTCACTCTCTCCTGTCTCCGTGTTCTTGTTTTTTTCTGCGGTGCTTTCGCTTGACAGCAGCTATTTAAAGACTGCAAGTGAACTTTTTTCCCCTCAGCTGGAAGACAAATATGTACATCTGACTCTCTCTCTCTCTCTCCTTCTGCTCCCCTCCCTTTACTCCTCCAACTTCGGTAATCCGTTTCCAAACAATGCACACTCAAATGGTCAGGAGCACATTTACTTAGGCTGGGGAGAGTGCTCCATCAACAGCCGTTTAATGAAATCCTGAAAGCAACGATCTGCCCTGGATGTCTGCCCAAACAGAATGAGAGAGAGAGAGAGAGAGAGAGGATGGAGGGAGGGGCACAGAGAGATGGAGAGAAAAATAGAACAAGAAAAAGAAAGGGGGTGGTGAGAGAGAGGTTGGTTTCACAGACACCCATGGGAATGTCTGGCGGAGGGGAAGACACAGGCCTTTCACCACGCGAACTCTGAAGTCACCTCAGACTCCAGAGCAGCGCCTGTCAAAGTTTTTCACGCTGACGATGCACAAACACATACACATCAGGCTGGGAACTCTGAGAGGGGTTTTTGTCTTTCGATAAAAAACCCAGGATGATGTTGATTAACAACAGAACTCTGTAACTTCCTCTGCCGTGCGTGGGAAGGAATGAAACATATGCTCAAAATAACCCCGCCATCATTGGGAAATTCTGGAAAATACAATCATGATTTGGATGGGGACCCTCTGCAGCCCTCTCTGATCAGTACGACAACCACTGCTGCCTGGAATTGAACTTTATTGTATTTAAGTTATAAACTACTTCAGAGTACAGCAAGAAAAAGCATCACATTTCTGATATTTTTCTATTTTCTACCACAATAGTCAATCTAGACTCATGCCACTGCATTCCTCCTACATGACCTGACCATGCTTGACAGAAATGTCAACTCCCTTAGAGTAAGCTCACCAATGGCCCTCAATGTCTCCAGCATCCACCGAGACCCTCAAATTAAACCTAACAAGGATGCCATTTCACTATACCATGCTTTAATATTAGACAGTGACCTTGCCCCCCATGAGATTCTCTCACAGGATGTGGAAAATAGGCAATTACATCCACACAGAGTCTTGGCACACTGGAGCATAACCTGAGGTTGCATCAAACAGGACGAACTCTCCCCTCATTGTTGAGGCTAATGTTGTGCCTCCTTGTGAACAATATGAGAAAAGCAACCCTTTTATTTTGAAGAGGAGAAGCTCTTATTTTTTTAAAGAGAAATAAATGCTTCAACAACAACCACTTAGACCTTCATTCTTGTGACTATGCAGTAATATGTGTTATGGAGATAGAGGAAGTAACTCCCTCAGTAATTTAGCTGTACACAAACCACTCCATTGTGAATCCTCCTCAGATGCAAATGCACTCCAACAGCCACAGATGGCGAATCAATGCCCACCTCATACTCACTCTGGCACACATGACAGAAGGTATAAATCAAGGTGGAGAGCTCTGGGTGGTTGTTCCCTTCTTTGATCCAAGAATCAGGTATGGGTCATGTTTTTTTTTGTAATCCATACCTCCTACATATTCATTTTCATGCCTGGATATGTCCGCCTGCTGCATTTAAACCAAGAGAGACTGCACTAACTGAATACAATTACCCTGGAAATACTGGAATTAGATTCAACAACAAACCAAAAGACAAAAAAAACAGGCAAGATGTTAGTTTTCATTGCAGTTAAGAATGAGCACTGACACAACCAGTATGAAGCTTGAAGCTCCTACTATAGGCTGCAAGACCTTTTCACATTAAAACCACCCATTGGCTTTTTCAGTGAGTTTAAGACATTTTGCACTATGTAGAATTTTCTGTGGGTGTGTGTCATATGGAAACAGTCAGCAGCGAGCTGGGTTGTGGCTATCGAGGCTGAGCGGTCACAGCGCAGGGAAGTCATAGCAACAGCAACAAAGGCGGAAAGCAGTACAACAAGAAAGTACAGCAAAGCTAAACATACAGCAAAAACACAGTCAACACATCGGCATCGCTTTCCCACCCTGGATACCATCTGAAGGAGGTGAAAGGGTTGAGAAGCGTTAAAAAGCCAACAGTGCTGGATTGTCCCACCGAGGTTCATCAATCAGCTCATCAAGATAAGTGACAAGTGTTGGGGGGCGTGACCTTGCCCGACTGAGGCGGGGGGGGGGAGGCGGACCTCTGTCCACGTGCAGGTGTCCTTAAAAGCAAGCCTGCGCGAAGGTCCCTTCATTTGCTTCTGGCTAGTCCAAATGGACATGTTCCCATTTGTCTTGTGTACTTTGAGATTCTGTCCCCTCTCTCCTCGAGGTGCATGAATATTTCACCACAAGGAGAACAGACACGCCAAAAGAGGAGACGGGCCTGAAGCCAGGGAGACGGAGAAAGGATGCAAATAGAAAACAGACAAATGACAGAAACAACAGTGAAGTCCACATCGTGTGTGTGTGTGTGTGTGTGTGTGTGTGTGTGTGTGTGTGTGTGTGTGTGTGTGTGTGTGTGTGTGTGTGACCACTGGAGCGGAGCTGAGAGAATGTCACTCAGGTCACAGAGGTTTTGACGGATGAGCTTTGTTACTGGCTCCGAGTGACCTCGCCGCTCAACCCCTCTCAGCCGCAATGACACAAACAAACACGAGCACACACACACACGAGCACACACACACACACACACACACACACACAGAAAGGCACTTCGGGAGCGTTTACGCACACAACCGGAGACACGAAGACAAAAGACAAAACACACACTTCCGACCACGCATATGCTAAGCTCGGTTGCGACATATATTGCGGCGTCTGCTGAGACACAGGCGGACATTCTTGAACCTCACATCGCCCCCCCCCCCCCCCCGCTCTCCGGCCCGCTGGGACAGGCGCCACTTATCCAAGCCTTTACAGACCTGACACGCCATACGCATCACCTCCACTCCCACGCCGACACACACACACACACACACACACACACACACACACCCACTGTCACCATCAACCACTTAAGCTATATCATCTCCACCGCTAACAGTGCATTAAACCCCACAGACCACAAATAGACCTCTATCTTTCACTGACCACCACAAACACTTTGACGCACCATTCGTCACACACCCGCACTGAGCGTGTGTCCTTCCCGTGTGCCATTAGGTCCCGCAGGGAAAAAGCCTTGGGGTAGGAGAGAAGTGGACAGCCAGAGAAAAGGGATTGATAGATAAATGGATGCATGGATGGACGGATGGCTCCTTAGATAGATGGATTGATAAATAAAGAGACTGATGTAAAAAAAAATCTTCCTGGCCAGCTGGGTGTCCAGATACCAATTCCCGGAGGCGAGAGAAGAATCTGTGGACGCAGACACGAATACACAAAAGCCACTGCTGCAGCGTCGCACTCAACTCAGCAGCACCCCTGAAACTCTAAATTAATTAGCGCGTATCACCTCAGCAAGATCAGTGCAATCCAAACATTGTCCTGCGAGCCTAATTAATCACAAATTTAGTGAGCGGCCAACAGAGAGGGCAGACAGCCCCCTTCTGTCCGTAACCTCGACTACATGGTGAGCCCAGGGTTAACACAATTACCAGCATGACCTCCCAACCGTACATGTTTAGAAACGTGTGTGTCTGGAAAATGCGGGGGAAATTTTAGAAAAGGAGTAGAGGGAAAAAGAGGTGATTAATTTGCCGGGGGGGGAGGGGAGGAGGAGGTCGATGGCAATGTAAATCACTTCATGTCAGCGGGAATTTAATTTCCCTGATTCCACCCGGCCTTGTCTGCCGTGCCAGCCTTGCTCGCTGATTGGCTAGCATCGGGTCGTAAGGGGGAGGAGGTTGGGAAGTGAAGGGCAGCGTGCGCGGCTTAATTAAAAGGACGACGTACCCGACCCAAGGACCCCGACCCCCTCCTATACCCCGACCCCCTCCTATACCGGCGTCCTGATCCCCAGAATACAGGGGAGACACGGCGTCAGGAAGGTGAAACGGAAGTCTCGCGGTAACGTCAGATAAGTGTTCACGCATTCTCTTCACAAGGAAATGTTAATTGCATTAGTTTTTGAAAAATTTGAGAACTTCACACGAGTCTTGATGGACTGAACCTCTCGGTGTGCAGTAGGATGTGAATGAAATTGCCCCTTTGATTTTGGAAGGAACAAAAAATAGTTATGGAATTGCAGATTTGATCTGGATGTTTATGATAATGCCACGGCGCGCAGTGAGAGAGCGAAGCCCTGCCAAACCTTTGATATGCTCATTTCAAAATCTCTATCAGTAGAAAACACACCTTCAGAATAACCTGACTGTGTTGCCATCAAAACAACTCCCCAGGTTAGAACTTCAAACATCACCTTCTCTATTGACTCTCCGTATAATGCCCTCAAGGAGACTTGTTTGCATTAAACAACATCAAAATGCCGACCACAATCTATAATCCAATCCGAACCTTTTACTCCCCCTCTGTTATATCAGCAAGCTCAGCGGCACAGACAACAGAGGCTCTGCTCCTCTTTGTTGCTCAATAAGACCCATTCAGCAAAGTTTAGCCACAGGGGTCAGGAAGACAAAGCGAGCTCTTTCTGGGGAGCAATTAGCTCCCAACTGCACCGATGTGAGGTCACATCCCCTCCGGCCCCTATCACACTTCCTGTTCACACCTGAGCTGACACCTCTTGTCAATCAGCAGTCTCCTGTGCACCTTGGTGTGTGTGTGTATATGCTCCCTGCATTAGCTCAGCCGCTACCTGAGCTAATGCAGGAAAAAAGTACATTGTGTATTGTGTATTGGGGTCTTTTTTCTTATTCTCCTCCTTTAGATGAAGACAAATTATTTTCAGAAGTCTCTTTTCATACCGGGGTACCAATGACTCACAGGCCGTTTGACTGCCTGTGTTTGATCTCAAGTTTTGCATCTGAACTCCAGAGCACTTATTCATCATATAATATATTCATATTGTATTCAGATATATTCATAACATACAGTACCTTCATAGTACTGAATATGCATAACAAATACAATACCTTCATAGTACTGAATATGCATAACAAATACAGTACCTTCATAGTACTGAATATACATAACATATACAGTACCTTCATAGTACTGAGTAAATATATAACAAATAAAGTACCTTCATAGTACTGAATATACATAACAAATACAATACCTTCATAGTACTGAATATACATAACATATACAGTACCTTCATAGTACTGAATAAATATATAACAAATACAGTACCTTCATAGTACTGAATAAACATAACAAATACCTGAAGCATTCTCAGAAAAAAGACCATTTTATTAAACAATAGTTTCACTCCCAGGTAACTGGTAGCACCAATGCAGGCTGGTGACTTGAAATGATGAAGAGGAGAGGTAAAATGATGAAGAGGACAGATAAATGATGAAGAGGACAGGTAAATGATGAAGAGCACAGATGAAATGATGAAGAGGACAGGTAAATGATGAAGAGGACAGATAAAATGATGTAAAGGACAGGTAAATGATGAGGAGGACAGGTAAATGATGATGAAGAGGACAGGGACATGATGAGGAGGACAGGGACATGATGAAGAGGACAGGTAAATGATGATGAAGAGGACAGGTAAAGTGATGAAGAGGACAGGTAAAATGATGAAGAGGGTAGGTAAATGATGAAAAGCACAGATAAAATGATGAAGAGGACAGGTAAATGATGAAGAGGACAGGTACAATTATGTAAAGGACAGGTAAATGATGAGGAGGACAGGTAAAGTGATGAAGAGGGCAGGTAAATGATGAGGAGGACAGGGACATGATGAAGAAGACAGGTAAATGATGATGAAAAGGACAGGTAAATGATGAAGAGGACAGGTAAAGTGATGAAGAGGACAGGTAAATGATGATGAAGAGGAGAGGTAAATGATGATGAAGAGGACAGGTAAATGATGAGGAGGACAGGTAAATGATGAGGAGGACAGGTAAATGATGAGGAGGAC
This sequence comes from Hoplostethus mediterraneus, assembly GCA_034670385.1. Classification (NCBI taxonomy): domain Eukaryota; kingdom Metazoa; phylum Chordata; class Actinopteri; order Trachichthyiformes; family Trachichthyidae; genus Hoplostethus; species Hoplostethus mediterraneus. The sequence goes on along the minus strand of JAXDDW010000029.1, from coordinate 3,821,925 downwards.
AGGGACATGATGAAGAGGACAGGTAAAGTGATGAAGAGGACAGGTAAATGATGATGAAGAGGACAGGTAAATGATGATGAAGTGGACAGGTAAATGAGGAGGAGGACAGGTAAATGAGGAGGAGGACAGGGACATGATGAAGAGGACAGGTAAATGATGATGAAGAGGACAGGTAAATGATGAAGAGGACAGGTAAAGTGATAAAGAGGACAGGTAAATGATGATGAAGAGGAGAGGTAAATGATGATGAAAAGGACAGGTAAATGATGAAGAGGACAGGTAAAGTGATGAAGAGGACAGGTAAATGATGATGAAGAGGAGAGGTAAATGATGATGAAGAGGACAGGTAAATGATGAGGAGGACAGGGACATGATAAATGATGATGAAGAGGACAGGTAAATGATGATGAAGTGGACAGGTAAATGATGAGGAGGACAGGGACATGATGAAGAGGACAGGTAAATGATGTGTGGCTACGTGTTCTGTACTCCAGACTAAACCAGTTAAGAGGTTTCCTCTCTGGACCGGTTTCCCCTGCATAGGACGTATTACCTTCAAACAGCATGCAGCAGTAAAACAAGCTCATTTCCACTCTAGTCTCCAAGCAAAGTCAATGAGGTGTTGGTAGACATATACACGCACACGCACACGCACACACACGCACACACACACACACACACACACACACACACACACACACACACACACACACACACACTCAGACATGCTGTGAGTCCTAATGACCTGTGCTGTGTGTGTTTGCGAGGGTGTGAGAGTGTGTTTTGAATTAGGAAGAGGAAAGGCAGAAGATGAACTAACGATGGCTGCTAATAATTACAGATCTGTAGCGTGGAGGAGTTAATGAGGAGCCAAAGCCTCCCATGATGCCCCAGTGATAATGAATGAGGAGGGGGAGAGAGGATGGAGGGAGAGAAAAGGGGGTGGGAGCTGTCACTTTGAGGGGCCACGATGCCGTTTGGCTTCTCTGCACTCTGGGCATGTCAACGAGAGAGGGGCCTTCCCAGAGGAGGCTTGTCTCCACACTAATGAAGATGTGACAGACCTCCTGTCTGTGACTTGCAGAGTGAAGGAAAGAGGAGGGGAGGAGGACGAGGAAGAAGAGTGAGACAGCTCATATAAAAGGGTACTGAAAGGAAAAAGAAGGTGAAGGGTTTCTAAGATCTTCAGACAGAACGAGAGACAGAGGGAAACACAACTGGCGAGATTGACAGGTGATGGGTTTTCAGGGCATTTTAAAAAAGTACATCAAAAACCTTTCCTAGAACCCCGAAGGCACCGTCCATGCAAGTGTAAACACTGGCCTGAGCAAAACAGTTAATCAACATTACCCACGGCCCTTTTCTCAAAGACCTGAAGCAATAGGAAAAATCAATAGTGCAAGTACTCACCAGAGAGCTGGTGTAGCTGGGATCAGAGGTGTCATCCTGCAGGTAGCGGGAGAGGCCGAAGTCCGACACTTTACACACCAGGTTGCTGTTGACCAGGATGTTGCGGGCGGCCAGGTCCCGGTGGACGTAGTTCATCTCTGAGAGGTACTTCATCCCCGCTGAGATTCCCCGCATCATCCCCACCAACTGGATCACGGTGAACTGACCGTCGTTTTGCTACGGGACAGAAACAAAATGGAAATGCTTGTTGAGATGGTATCTGTGGAATCATTAACATGAGTGAGCAGAGCTGGAGGATGCAGAGAGATTTCATCACACACAAATGTTACAGCTTTAAATGATAATGAACTAATTATGGTGGTTCTTTACCACCATAAGTCATGGAGTCATGGAGGCCTTCTTAAAATGCAGTTATTTTGAATGTCTACTGCTTGAATCTGAGTCTCTAATCACCAGTGTTAAAGGAAAACAAAGGACATCTACTATTGTACAATTCAGACAACATCTAGCCTTCATGTCCTCAGAATTACAGTCGGCGTCAGGGCTGCCCAGTGGGACCCTGATCCAGGATTAGAAAAAGCCTAGCAACGCATCCTTGTCACCACAGCCTGGAAGCAAGGGCACATTCAATGGCAGTGGGATAAGATGTGCTGTCACATCTTGAATGTACATAACATAAAGTGACAAACAGCCTAACCTACCTGCCGTGCCCATCTATTTGAGTACAACAGACTTTCAAAAGCAAGTGCTTGTTTCTGGTCATTTCAGTTTCAAGTCATTTGTTGTTTACACTTTCTCATCACACAATCGACATACTGAGCCCTTGTCTTGCCTTTCGCTTCCTCTTAATGCCTAGAGGAAGAGTATACGAGTATTAGATAAGGAAAATGGATCCCTGACGTCGATCCTGCTCATTGCGGGTGATAGAGCATTGTTCCCTTCTGGCATGCCGGCATCCATCTCTGTAAGTAACATCCACGCATGGAGCCCCTGCCCGGGCGTGAACGCTCCAAAGAACAAGCTTTGAACCCCAACACACACTAACAAATAAGAGGGTAGGGGAGATCGATGGGAACACAAGTCGGATGTGGCGGTTAGCAAAGCCAACTTCAAAGCGTCCCTCTAAACCCACCCTAGATCAAAGTGGAATGGAAAACCAATCCATGAGATTGAAGATGGAAAAAAAGGGGGTTGAATATTGATTAAACTGTATGTCTGCTCAATCCCGACTACAAAAGAGAGAAGGAAGAGTCCATTAATAGCTCCGGGCATTAATGGAGAAATTAAAGGAGGATAGGGACAGCTACCTGCAGAAATTCTCGAATAAAGAGTGATTGAATCACATTAATTGTCATGAATCATGTTCTCTGTTTGCACATGGGTTCAGAAGGCTAATGTCGATTTCTCGTAGAGAGGGGATTCATAGCTTGAACTCCTTTTCTGGACCCATTTAACCATTCAGTCTCAATTATCCTCTCAGTTCCATAGTGCAAGGTTTCCACTCTTCGCCTGAATATCACTTTTTCAGACTCACAAGCTAGGGAGATACTGACACTAACACAAGAACTGACCAGAGATATGAGGTATCACAACTCACTCACTCATATACTGTTTGTAAGTCGGCGTACGGTACAGTTTAGTATGAAGATGTTCACAAAAATCGCTCACCCGGAGGAAAGAGTCGAGGGCACCGTTCTCCATAAACTCTGTGACGATCATAACCGGACGGCTCTTGGTGACCACGCCCTCCAGACGGATGATGTTGGGGTGGTCAAACTGGCCCATGATCGATGCCTCAGACAGGAAGTCCCGCCTCTGCTTCTCCACATAGCCCGCCTTCAGGGTCTTGATGGCGACGTAGATCTCCCTCTTACCAGGTAGCTTCAGGCGGCCCTTGTACACCTCCCCGAACTCACCTAGGGGGGAAACAGAAAGGCGCAGTGTTGTTTGTACTGTCAAGAACAAAAACAACTGATTAAGATTTCAGACAACAGCTTAGGAGAGTTGATTAGATATAAATCTAGTCATGATCAAGCTAATTTCCATCCCTATCCCAGGGCAGGGATATTACCCAGAGTGTTATATATCTTGATTTAGTCTGCAGCAGGCATGGTTAGTGTTGTCCAATACTGTTTCGGTATTGCGCCTTCAAGACATTAGCTCTTCTGACTCGCGGCGGTGATCTATCTTAAAGAGGTCTGCCAAATGGTTTCATATTCCCCAATCAAAGAAGAACAGGCAAGCACTACCCAGTAAATATCTGGAACCCGTTTGATTAATTATCACCACCTCGGTGTCCTGCAGAGATACCACACAGTGAAATCAACAAAAAACGGAAATCTTTAATTAGCTAGTCCTCCCCCTCTCCCTGCATCCTTCCCCCCCCCCCCCTATCCTATCTCTGTCACATCCTCACACCTAGCTTGCTGAGTAGGCCAGTCTGCACGAGCTATTCCAGGCCTGGTCTCATTGCAACGGGCGTTTCAGCCTCCGTGAACCAACACATACAGGCATCGGCATGCCCTCCCCGCTGCCAACAAGGTGTGGCCGGACTTGTTGAAAAGGACACGCTGGACATACTACAGGTAACACACTAAACGTGAACAAATATCAGGTCGGAGCTGATTTAACCTCCAGCGTTTCATTCATACTTTAATAATACCTGAGAGATGACAAGCACAGAACGCTATCCTGTACACCTCTTCCATCTAGTTTTGAAGTAAGTAAAAGAGGGGGGATTTAAAAGGAAGAACGTGACACAGAGAGCGCCACTCAGAGGATCCAGATACAGATACAGACACAGGAAGGCCAGGGAGTCGGCCACGAGGCTCGAGTTATTTCCGACGCCATGACGTCCCAGGGCAGCTGGCCTACATGCTGCTAGTGCACTTGACACGGGCCCTTGACATGTTCCCATCAGACGGGGGCTGCCAAAGTGGCTGGGCTTTACGACCTCACGTACCACTTGTACACACAACACATCAATGAACAGAAATACAGGAAAACACAGAGCCAAGTTCGCATTCACCTTGTCCTACATCTACACACACACACACACACACACACACAACACCCGTTCGCCGTACCTGCACCGATGACCTCCTCGATCTTGACGGTGGAGACGTCAATCTCCTTGGCGAATTCGCGGACGGCCTCGTTGGGGTCTTCGTACGTGAAGGGGTCGATGTAGATCTTCATCCCCGGAGAGCCTGAGAAGTGGGTCGGGCAGCCCAGTGGGGAGGGGCAGTTAGACATGTCGGCTCGCAAAGAGAGTTCTAGAACAACCAAAGTGCTCAAGTGAGCGATCCGGAATGGGGAAACGGTTCTTTGGTTGATGTCTGGTGGAATGGCAGAAATGTGACGATTGCGCTCACACTTAAAAAAGTCCTAAAAACCACGGCGTGATACAGCATTACCTACGACCACTACGAGCTCTCAACAGTGGTGAATGGCTCCGTTTACTCTTTACGCTATGAGCACTACAGTATGTGAATGAATATGAATTAACACATTGCGCACATTTAATAGTACGTGCACCATTACAGAAACAACCTCTCGTCCCAGTAGAGCAGACAACAAAATGGTGGTTTGATGATTCAATGTTTAGAAGGGGGTAAGCAGAGCAGGGAGAGAGAGAGAGAGAGAGAGAGAGAGAGAGAGAGAGAGAGTAAATGTAGACAGATTTTTTTCCCCCCTTTTATCCCTTACCCTAGCAGTCTCTGCTCTTTGATAGTGGTAGAACCAATTTCCCCACAGCCTTTCCCTATAGGAGCTCATAAAGAGATAAAACCACCACGCTATCAACCGGCTCTTTATGCCGTTCTGCGATAGGTGAGCTCAGTTCACAGAGGAGGAGGTGTCTGCAAAACGGACGACAGATTGTTTCTGGGTCGACAGGCCAGGCGGGGGCAGGACTGCTGAACAACACTTGTAAACACAACCGACACATACTGGACGGCACGGCGATGCAAGCGCAGACGTCAAACCGTCATTTCAACCCCGGGGGCCATCCCTTCCCTCAGAGCAGTTTAGTCCAAACCTGGGCCAGCCATGATTGGAATGAACCCATCTTCATCAAGGCAATTTGTGCCTGTTCATTTGCATGAGATACACAGGGATGTGTGTGTGTCGGGGGGGGGGGGGGGGGTCTCGAGAGGCAGCGGGAGAGGATAAGGTCTGGTCTTGGAAGGTTCAAGGTGCCTCACCTCACTCTTGACTGGAAGCTGATTCCAGTTACTGCACTAATTGCCTTGAACCCTGTCTGTGTGGATGTAATTGCTGATTAGAGATTCCATACAGATTGGATTTAAGTTAATCCATCAGAGGGTTTACAGCTTTGCATGCCATAATGACATTCTATTTACAAGTGTCGCCAAGCAGCTCTCTCCACGGCACCGCTGGGTCGGACTCAACTTCTCTGCATGGAACATATACAACGGCAAACACACGGCGAGTCCGCATAGCGCTCGCACTCACACACAGGCACACACACACACACATACTTGAACCCATTACTTTCTGTTCCACAGTCCTGAGCCCACTTTCATATATAATTTAAGTTGCAAACAGTTTATCTATCTCCCTCCTGCTGGTGCAGCCCTGTTCAACCGGACTGGCCGTCAGATAAAAAATAGATTTCTGCGTTAATATTTCATAGCTCCTTGATCTTGAGTGTATGGGGCCAAATGTATCCAAACGTCAGTTCTATTTTTACCAATATATAAAACAACAACCCTGCTGGGAGAGGATCTGCACGACTCATGGGCACGTAATGCATGGCTATGATGCAATACCCTGTTCAATTAGACGGTCATATATAAGGCATTAATGGGCAAAACACACAAACTCTTTAACCCACTGAATTTACATTCATAAATGTTAACAAAATCTCGAGCCCCTGACAATATTTCACATAGTTAAGCGCATTTAGTTGAGCACCATTATAAATTAGTGTTTACTGCATGGCACTTAACCATGTTATTTTCACCAATGTCCTGCATTTACCCTGCTATTAGTCTGCCCTGCTCGTTTACTGGATGGCCCTAATGTATCCACAAATCAACCCTCTGGCACTAATGCTGACATCCGTCTTGTACCAGCAATTGGTGAAATCAAATGGATTGTCCTAAAACACACATTGCCTTAAGACAAACAGCACTGTTAAAATGCAACCTGTGTCTTCACAGATGCTTGTATTTTTATGTTAAAGGAATTCTTTGATATTCTTTGTGTTTTTTGCAAAGGAAAAAATATTTCTTATAATTCCCTTTGTCAATATTAACATTCAGCAATTTTACTATACAGCTTTATGTGATTATCCATTTGGACAAATTAACATAAACAACTGCAGCATGTCGCAGGCCTACAGTAAATATATTTCCATCTGATGTGGGTCCAACATACACACTAATCTACTCTCTAGCTCTGTGGATGTAATGAGTTGAGTTTTCTTCATAAACACAAACTAATTATCCATCGTTTGATGAAAACCATTCGTCAGACGGAGACTTACTGGTAGAGAAATCAGAGAGGGGATCTAAACAACGTATGGGATTAACAGTCACATTGGTATGGATGGTAAAATGTTAATTTGGGTTTATGGGGCATGCAGCGCCTTCTGCAAATCTTCATCGTGTGATAAATGGAATTCTGATCAGGATTTGGGGTTTGACCTATTGTTTATAAAATAAGAGTCATTATTATCTACAGATGGTTGCTAGGTCTGTTTTTGCTTTACCCCAAACACACTGCAGTCCAAAGCGCTCCATAGATTAGATTTATATTACTATAATATGACTTCTTGTATGGCATGCAGTGACAGGCGAGAGTTTAACCACATCTGGCACCTAACTGCAACCAGATCCAGATGTATTTGAGTATTTTGTATTTGTATATGACTAGGAGTAAAATAATAATTTGTATCAAGACACTTTTGGGAGTATTATTTTTGTTAGTAGTAGCCTAGTATTATTTAAAAATACTCAAATTACTTTTTTATCAATCAAAATAAGCACATTTGAAGATTCCCTATAGGTCAAATTCCTTCTGCTATATATGGATGGACACGTCATCAAGTCAAGTAACTGACAATCTGATGATCCGGACAGTTGCAGTCGTTAGCTTTTAGTCTCACGTGACTTTGTGATTCATGTGATTTCAGTTCAGTTAGTTAGTTAGAGTGAGAGCCCGAAGCAAGCACGTGTTTGTATTACAAGTTATACAAATGTTTTCACGTCATTTTCACGTCTAAGTGCATTTTAATCCACTTGTTAGTCAGCGCAGACGCCAGATGCTTAAGCACAAACAACAGCTGAAGCTAAAGAAGCGGCGCACGGGGCTGGAACATGTGTGTGACATGTGTAATAGGTATGTGGATGGGTGCTGGGTGATAACCGCCGCCTGCTGTGGCTCTGAGGGAGGTTATTCCTCCAGGTCACACAGGCAACATGGGAATGCATGGGCGGGAAGGGATACGTGTGTTCATGTGTGTTCATGTGTGTTCATGTGTGTGTTCCAGCCTGCTCGTCATGACATCCCGCCCGCTGAGATAGTGCTTCGGTGAACTCTCTAACGCTTAAGGTCTCACCATCCATTACCGTGACCGTTCAGCCGCGCCACTCTAACCGACTTTACATTTACAGTAGGGAGCGGCGTGCATCTCCAAGGCCTGTCACAGCGCGTAGGCCCGGAGATGAACTAATCTACGAAGACATCGCTCGCGATACGAGCGGCAACGGCTGGAACAGTCGGGCAGCTGGGACAAAGTCGGCAACGCTTTTTTTTTTTTGGGAGTTTCACCCAAAAACAATTGGCTGGAGCGGCCTTGTTTTATTGTTGCGCTGAATACTGTAATTACAAAACTGCCAGTCAAATCTTGAGAGAAAGGAAGAAAGCGATGCACGGCGGGGTGGGGGGGATTACATTATGAGTGGTGGTGGTGGTGTCGGGGTTGAAGGAACAAACCTATGAATGGGATCCCTTATCGGTGTTTTATTTCCTGCCCGCGTCAAATTGCTCATTTGATGATTCGGGCTGTAAGTGTCTCTCGTCTTTTGTTTTGCTTTTTTTTCACGTTAATTACATTTTGGTTCTCCTGAAGATAGCCTGTGACAGAACTGACTCTTGTTGAGATTCTCCCGCAGGAGAAAGGGGAGCCGTTTTTTTTTTTTTTCTATTCCGCCCCGCAGTGTTTTTAATGAGCCCCCCCGGCTGCCGCTGTTGTAGCCGTGACACAAAGTAACTGTGTTGAAACGCTTTGCTGTGTCAGGCTCAACAAAACTCTATCCCCTCGAGTGAGCCCCTTTTCAGACTGCTAGCCTGGCAGTACATAGGCCTTTCATTTGAGGCACAAAACTCAAACACGCCCTTTGTGTGTGTGCGTGTGTGTGTGTGTGCGTGTGTGTGTGTGTGTCCCTCTAGGCTCCTTCCCCCTCATCAGTCAGTGCCCGGGGAGTGCTTAAAAACATGACTCAATCACGTTTATCTTCCAGCCCTGAGAGATGAGTGTCAGTCAATGTCACCGAGTATAGGAAGGGGGAAAAAACGTCATTTACATCGATGGCAGCCTGACACCTGACACCTGACACCTACACTGTTCTCTCCTTTAGCCAATCCCTATTTATTTCCATGTGACGTATGAGTACACGTTATATCACACATGACCCCGAAAAAACATAGTGGGACAATACACAATATCGAGGGATGTTTTGGATGATGGTTGTAAATAAAACAGATTATTTGGGAAGCAACACAGCTACATGGCAGGCAGGCATCAGGCTGAATAGCCATTAGCTGGGAGGACTCACCTCTTCCTGTGCTGTAGTGCTGCAGCTTGTCACTGTACACTGCCTCCTTAGTGTATGCCCTTTTCCTGAAAGAGGGAGGTATATAGAGACAGATAGACAGAGAGAGAGAGAGATGACAGGATGAAAGGAAGTATAAACTAGGCCTTATTACCGCCTGCGTGTCTCTGCATCGCCTGGAAATGACGTGGCTGAAATTGAATCAGTAGCAGAGGGTTAGCGATGGCAAATGAAGTTGGTGAAAACGAGCTGATTTTTAATTAGACCTTGATAGGATCTCTCTGCTTTTCATCTGTCTCCTCTGCCTCGGCATCAAAAGAGCCCCGGCCCGTTTGATGAACAACTTTACTCGCTCAAAGTCACACGCGGCACTTTCATACATCTGAGCAGAGATGGGAATGCGACAACGGGACAAACTGTTGGAAAATTAAATTGGTTCGGCTTAAGTAAGTTAACGGGAGGCGAAGTGGGAAGACGTTCGTCTCTCTCTCTCTCTCTCTCTCTCTCTCTCTCTCTCTCTGTGTCTGTGGAACTGGAAAAAATGCCATTTCAAATATGTCAACTGTGCTGACCTAGCTTCCCTTCCCGTCAAATCGATTGCTTCCTCTAAATATGTGTGTGTATCTGTGAAGAAGCTCAAATGTGTTGCAAAGCATAAACACGCCCGGTGCCTGTGCACATTTGCCTACTGGTAGATATGAATTATAAATCGGGCAAGTGTTAATGTATCTCAAAAACACACTTGGCACATGAGTTGCAGTGTCAGGTGAAGGAGGAAGATTGTTTACGCCTCTGTGGGTGTAGCTAGGATGGCGCGGACGTATAGCCGGGTCCGATCCAGGTCCTGAGCCAGGTCTGGCTGAGCTGTGGCTCAGGAGGTAGAGCGGGTCGTCCACTAATCGGAAGATCGGCAGTTCGATCCCAGGCTCCTCCAGTCCGCATGTCGAAGTGTCGTTGGGCAAGACACTGAACCCCAAATTGCCCCTGAAGCTGCACCTTCGGTATGTGAATGTGTGTGAATGGTTAGATTCCCCTGATGTGCAGGCTGGCACCTTACATGGTAGCGCCTTACCATCAGTGTATGAATGTGTGTGAATGTGAATGTAGTGTAAAGCGCTTTGAGTGGTCGGAAAAGACTAGAAAAGCGCTATGTAAGTACAGACCATTTACCATTTACCGATCTATAGGGCAGGTTGTGTGTCACATACAAGAGACCAGAGAGAGGAACATGTGGATACCTGCTGCATACGATGGAGATGGCCACCAGGGAAACGATGAAGACCACTCCTGCCGCTGCCGACCCCGCGATCAGAGGAAGCTGTTCCCTCAGCTCCGACTTGAAGTCATCTACGCACAGAAGACAGAAGGGGGTGGGAAAGGTAAGGTTTGTGAACACATGGGGGAGCGGCGGAGGAAAGAAACAGCTAGACCGGGTGTACCGGTGGATAAAGAAAGAAAAACATATAGATGCCTCATTGTGAGAGGCGCTGAGTGAAAGCCAGTGAGCTTTAAGCGAGCGGGGCTTGACTGACAGGCTGGGTTTGATAGACCAGGAGAGAGAGAGTGAGAGAGAGAAGCATAAAAGTAGTGAGAGAGAGAGAAAGAGCGCCATAGCTGTCAGAAATGAGCGGACAAGAAAGTGCACCTTGGAACGCTCCATCAGAGGTGTTGGAACAGGAAGTCACACGCTGTCAATCACACACACACACACACACACACACAGCCCCAGCATGGCGCGAGTTGCCAGGGAGGTTCAGAGAGGGCGGCCCGAGAGTGACTGCAGGATTCAGCAAGCGCTCGGGGTCTTCAGGCAGTCAACTTTTTTTTTTCACGCGCCTGTCTCTCCTAGACTTGGGCGACTGTAGTTTTAGCGATGCGAGATTTAGCATGCTGCAGGCAAATCAGCGCTTTCTAAATCCACTCCCCCGTGTAGAATGGGGGGGGGGGGGGGGCTATTGGATTAAAGTGATAAAGGGAGAGCTAATGCATCTTTCGGAGCAGTCGGGAGAGCCGGTGATATCTGAGGAAACTCAATGTGACGGGAATTGCTCACTCTTTTTAACTGGCGCATTTATCAAGTGTGTTTCAACCAAACAGTGTGAGTGATGTTCCAGCTGTTCCGGGCTTTCTATTCTCTTTTGATGCGTATTAGGCGTGAGAGGTCCAGATAAATCTCCATCTGACCCGTATGAGAACGCTGATTTTCCCCCCGACGGCCAGAACTCACACAGCTCTACCTGTCCTCGCAATGAATACGCTTCCATTACAATCGGTTAGCTCTCCGTGCCTCAGCCTATTAGAGAAGGGGGAGAGCTGTGACATCAGTCACCTCGCTGATGGACCAATCACCTCTTTCTCATCACACCTGCCAGTCAAATCCCTCCGGCGGCAGTGTGTGTGTGTGTGTGTGTGTGTGTGCTGACAGGTGGGGGGTGAAGGGACAACTTGTGGAGGTGTATGAAAACGTGATGACAGGTAGACAAAAGGGATTATATGGTTTTGAGGGGAGACAGGAAAAAGGAAGCAGTCGTTGGGGGAGATGAGCTTGACGAGACAGGGGAGCCGGGTGACGGGGAGAGGGAGAGGGAGAGATGGGGGGGGGGGGGGGGGGGGGTGGGGGGGGGGTGGGGGGAGGAGAGAGGGGTGAGATGCGGTAGAGGCGGAGGAGGTGGTGCCATGGGTGTGATGTTGTCTGTTCTCTAGCGTCTGCTGCTAATTGCCTTGACGAATGTCGTGCTATGGCGGCGAGCCAACAGATGAACCTTAAACCGCGGTTGTGTGTGTGTGAGCGTGTGCGTGTGTGTGTGAGAGTCCGTGCGCGTTTGAGAGACAGATAATTAGCAGCCATGAGGGAGAGCGGGAGGGTACCGCGCCGCCGCCGCTACATCTGCTCGACACAGGTAAATAGCCACGGTGATCATCTTCATCATCATTACCGTCCTCCCCGTCTTTCCCCTCCTTCAAGATCGGCGCCCGGTCGTCGGGAACTCTTGATCGTCGTCGGCTTCGTTAGCGCGCCGCGGCGAGGGAAACGTTACTCCCGCCTTCTTTGCCAGCAAGAGTGTAACAGGAGAACGGTCCAACATGGCGTCGCCCGTATCCGGTGGCACGCTTGCGTTTCACTATCTATCGATTCCGGCGTCGTCGGGGACAGCCTGTCTTCCCTATGAATTGTGGGTGTGAGATGGGGGGGAGGGGGAGGGGGGTGTGTAACGCCATCACCCCCCACCACACACACACACACACACACACCTCCTTGCACATGCATACATAAACATGGCTCCACATCCCGACGGTTGCCAGTGCAGCAGGTGTTGCCGTCCTTCTTCAGCCCCTCCTCATCCTCTCTCCGACAATCCACCCCCCCCCCCCCCCAACCCATGGCAAAAAAAATTAATCACATCAACCACTAATCACAGCTATGCATTCTGGGATAGCTTTCCAGCAACAGAAGGGCTGGGTGGAAAAACCAATTAGCTAAGCATTTTGGATCAAGCTCAGTTAGTTGCACAAACACAAGACATTTAACATTGTGCATGTTCTAGGCAACCCCGCCGCCCCCCCCCCAACATGCACACACACACACACACACACACACACACACGCACACACGCACACGCATGCACGTGCAAACCTGTGTAGCAAATTAATTTAGCGGTAGAAGTAGAAGTGCAATCAAACATTACGGTTTCCCTCCATCTCACTTACTAGTAATCATGCAACCACACATCCACAGACAGAGTGAGAGAGTGAGTGTGAGAGAGACAGAAATGGAGAGAGAGAGAGAGAGCGCTGCTTCTCCTGGCTCGGCCGTCCTTACCATCTGTGAGGGTTTGGAAGCACATCTTGCTGCTATATTTGCCAAAGCCAGCCACGGTCCGCGCCCGCACCTGTACCACATAGACGGTGCCCGGCCTGAGGCCCTCCACGCGCGCGGTGTTCGTTTGGCTCCGCAGCATGGTGGAGTTAATCTCCGCGTGGTCCTAGAGGGATCATACACAAACACAGGAAACCAGGTTAGGGTGTCGCATGAAACCACGCAGCAAAAGGAGCACTAAAACATACAGTGAAGAGCTCCAGTTGTGGTGGGAGGAGACTACGAACACACTTACCCAGCATCACATGTTCAGGGGATGGAAATCATTTCATATATTTACGTGGAAATACAGTGGATGTAATGTGCGTCTGATAAACCGACGGAGCATAGATGAAAAACAGAAGATAAACACCAGAGGAAGAACAGTGGCGGCTACTGTTGAGAGTAGCGAAGTTCCAAACATCACGTCGGCTCAATTCAATAACAACCGTTTCACAGCGACGGCGGTGATGTTTTTTTTCCGTAGAGGCGTTGGCCGGTTTGATCACAAAAGAGGCCAATAAAAAATATACAGTACACACGTGAGTACATCCTCAAGTACACAAAGCTCACACATAAACACGCACAATGTGGTGAATAAAGGCGATGATTTCTTGTGCGGTAGCGGTAAGGGTAATAGCGTTGGTCTGTTCAGATGTGCTTCATGAGGCAGTTTAATTACTGCAGGAAGTTAGACATTACATCCTCTTGTTCTGTGTTGTCTGAAGTAGCTTCTTAAATATGACGGCAGGCCAATTCCACCCACAGAGACCATTTAATTTTTTCATAAAAAGAAATGCTTTAAAATTTAAAATGTGCAATCATCTTCTGTAGCATTGTATTTATTTACCCTCTTTTACAAAAGCATTGTTTTTGGATTAAAGAGGACAACGTTTTTAAAATCTGTTTGCATCCTCTCACAACTTTTATTTTCATCCCTGTGTCTGTGTGTGTGTGTGTGTGTGTGTGATGCATGCACACATGCACACCCACCCATGGCAAAAAAAATGATGATGCAAAATGATGCGTGTGTGTGCCTGTATGCAGTATGTATGAATGTGTTGTGTTTATGCATGCATGCACCCATCCATTATTTCAGCGGGAGGTTTGGACCGCGGGTCCTTCCCTCCTAATGCTGTTGCTCTGTCGTTCTCTCCAGGCTCAAGAGAGGCAGCCAGCCAGTCTGCTGCAGCGTAGTTTGGGGGCTGCTGGAGGTATCTGCTACGGGGGATCAGTAATTACTTAGGCCTGTCACCTTCCCATAACCCAGAGTGAATATGACAGCCAGAAAATAAGACTGCACCTACACTACACCCACCGCTGCAGGCTGCTGATAGCTAGACGCCGACATAGAGAG
>JAXDDW010000029.1:3752500-3802500 GCA_034670385.1 Hoplostethus mediterraneus | reverse complement strand
ACGTAATCGATTTTGTATTTTTATTTGAAGAATGAACATCGGTGAAGGTGCGTCAAGTCTCGCAAAACTCTTCGCTTGAGAAGACAAAGCAGGAGAAAAGAAGCGCACCACATAACAGCAACCTTGCTACACCTATCGATCAGCTTTAGGAGGACAAACAAGGGCCCGGACAAAAAAAAAAAGCTGGAGGCTCTCAGTATCATTATGTCTGGTGGCAAGGCCTTGGGAAAAGCCTACAGGTCAATACTGGAGCTGCGTAGACGCTGTGGGGTACGGGCTGGCGGCTTAATAAAGCAGCCGTATTGTGTTGTAGCAGACGGGTCGATGTGACTCCCCCCAGACGCAATGCATTTTCACAGCGGGACGGGTTGCTGCGCTGTGCAGAGTGGGCCAGAAGGAGAGGTCAACCTATTCACTTCATCAGCAGCAGAAACCTAAAGAACAGTGGGACAGAGGGAGTGAACACACTGAAAGAACATATTATCAACCCGGGGGGGGGGGGGGGGGAGGGGCTCTCGCTCGCAGGTATCCCGGGGAGGTTAGAGACGCACCTAGTATTTAACACACGATGCATTGCAAATGCACTCATACACACACACACACACACACATCGGGGAAAAATACATTATTTATCGCCACAATGTATTGTAGTTTAATAAAAGGCGCACACTTGAACGGTGTAAGTATAACAATGATTTAATCAGCGATCTGCAGAGGAGAGCAGTGGACAAGAGGCTCTGCTAAAGAGTGAGCTAGTCTCAACAAAGTGAATACACACACACACACACGCACTGTCACACACACACACACACACACGCACACGCACACGCACACGCACAAACCGTTTTGCCTACCTTCTCATAGTAGCGTAGCTCGTAGTCCAGAATGATGCCGTTGGGCTGCTCCGGTTGCGGCCATGACAGTGTGAAACTCTTCATGGTGGAGCTGATCTGGTGCATGATGGGAACTATGGAAGGGGCTGGACACAGAAAGAGGAGCATCATCAGCACACTGGAGACACATTGGAAATATACATAACAGCTTTGAATATCTACTTAAATGAGTGTAGCTAATACAGCGTGTTGGTAAAAACAGCCACACGACCTGTTACATGCGAACGCTCTGGAATCAGATTGGATCTCTGTTTGTGATCTGTTTGTGGCTGCACAGTCTATCCTCCCTTTCAGCCCCAGTAAACCTGAGCGCGCACATACTATACGGTGCTGTCAATTAACCCGGAGACTCCTGCTCCGGCAATTTCCTGCTCATTCTATCGCTTTTGTCCTCTGCACTGTCATCCCTTCATCATCCCTTCGCTCCTCGTCTCTCCTCTCTGGCTGCTTGGAGATGGGGTGATTGGACAGAAGGAACATATCATATGTGATAAAACTCTGTGTGTGTGTTGGCGGGTGATAATGGAGTTGAAGGGCAGTATGGAGCGACAGAGATTTCTCATCTTTAATCTCCAAGCTTGAAGGTCAGAGATACAACCGAGTACAACCGTACGCCGTTGGCTTCAAAGGCCCGGTTGGCGACTGCGGTACTAACATGCCCACACGTTGAAGCACCGCTGCCCTCCTGGTGCATTTGTTTACACAGCGACACCTCGCAATGCGGTGTTGCGGCGCAGTGAACAGCTAGGAGGCGAGACGTTCTTTCAATCTGAGCTTCCGGATACAGTGACGTGTGACTGCAAACCATCGGGTTTTTATACCCGCGACGGTTGTCAATCCCTTCACGTCCTTCGCAGGATGAATCGGCGTAGATTGAAAGATGGATTCGGTCAAAGCTAATGACCCGAACATCCCCGAGTGTGACTGACAACAAGAACGGGAAGGCGCTGGCTCGTATCAAATTCGCACGCAAGACTGCGAAGGGATCCGCATCCCCCCCCGCCCCCCCCATGTCTGCCAGGCTGAGGTCCAGCCCTGCACACCAGCCCAGGCTTCTTCGCTACCAGCCACTTGGCTCTCTGCCTTTTCTCCCCCCTGACGCTCCACCTGGTCTCCACTCCCCATCTCACTCCGCCTCCTTCTTTTCAAAGACGTAGCCTAGAAAACGTCCCTCTCTCTCAACTCAATAACATCCCCTGTCTAGTCGCTCTAATGGCTCTCTTTACCTCTTATTCTATTTCCTTTCATTGCACTTCACTCTTCCGCGATCGTTGGACGGTCACGGGCGTACCGGACAGAAGGTCCTGACCTCCGAGCTCCTTATTTGCGGTCGCTTGTAATTCCGGTGATCTGGGGAATGAGGCTCGTTCTACCGCTGCACTCATTCTAAATCCTCCTGAAAAGAGTTGTAATTGTAAATGACTGAATGGGTTCTGGTCGGCGCGTCGGGATGGATGGATTCTGCTCAGTCTGGCTTACTTGACTCTCACCCCCCCTGGCCTGTCTGCCTCTCTCATACCCAGACAGAGAGTGTGAGGGCCAAGCTTCACCTCGATGCACTTCAGCCTCTCTGCCTCTCAGGCTGGTTCACGCTCCGCTGACCAGGGCCAGGCTGCCTGGGCCGCATTATCAATTACCAGCCACAGGCACACACTGTTCCTGACAGACCCGGGGGAGGGGGGGGAGGGAGGGGGGTGGGCTCCGCACAGAAATTCCTGCATTGGAAAAAAAAGGGGTCTGAGTAGGAGAGGTATTTCCATAGCTCCAGCCCCGAGTCCTGGCCCCAGCTCAATTCATTCAGGCTGGCAGGCAGACAGACCCACTTTCATCCAACTTTACCAAGGGCAGATTATTACGGTGGTTTAAATTGCTAGGTCTCTAAAATCTGAATGAGCACGTATCCATCCCATCGCTACGTCAGATATCTGATTATAAGCGTCGACAAAAGACACACTACACTACACTTCACTAACGACTCTCTCTTGCCTGCTCGTCCTAGTGGACATACAGCGACCGTGTTTTCGAGAGGGAAGAGAGAGAAAGTGTTTGTGCACATGCATGCGTGTGTGTGTGAGTGTGTGTGTGTGTGTGTGTCCTAGTGGCCTAACGTGTGAAGAGCCTGTCAGAGACAATGTGTCGCGTCTGTGTGAGGGGTTGAGGTTCAGCCCACTGAAGCACCGTTGTCCCCTCCAACCGCGTCCCCCACTGTCACCTAGGGATGATGACGCTGACAGTGATCGGTGGCTATGCCCTGCACTCCTCTCTCCCTCCCTCCCTCCCTCTCTCCCTCCATTCCTCCCTCCCTTGCTCCTCTGCTCCACTTTTATCTGGCCCCACTTGCTGCCCCTGGCTTTTAATGCAGAGCTTGGCTCACCATTAATCAAAGTCAAAGCCTCCCAGTGTCTGGCTGAGAGAGAGAGACACAGGGAGAGAGAGAGAGAGAGAGAGAGAGAGAGAGAGAGAGAGAGAGAGAGAGAGAGAGAGAGAGAGAGAGAGAGAGAGAGAGAGAGAGCGAGCAGCAATAGAAGAATGGAAGGCTTCTTTACCTGTGTAGGATTAACCTACTGTGGATGATTTGGAGCATAATTTTACATGTCTGGCACAGATCTGCTCCTCTAACTTGCATATTGTTGCTGCAGCGCTGCAGGCATTATAATCCATATGGAGCGGTGAGGAGTCAGCACGTCAAATGCGCATGTTTACACTGCATATGAAAAATGTACCTCAACAAAGTACTCACTAGGAAATATCTATTTTGTATGTTTCACTAAGTCCCACCCTCAAATGAGCTTACAAGTCTCCAACCCTCGCTACTCTGCTGCTGCTCCCTGACGTTGAGTTTTCTGGGATGAGCTCAGTACCGCCAGCCCTTCCTCAGTCTGCAGGTCCACATGCAAGCGGGGGCTTTCGCAGCTCCAATTCCCAGCTGGAAGTTCCTGCTCTGCTTCACTTATTCCCCATGAAATGATTGGACAGACTGTCGTCGGTAATTGGTCAGCTGACCTTTCTACCAGAGGCTCGTTCAGCCACACCTACACGCAGGCACATACATACAAATGAACACACACATAGACAAACACACAGTTCCTCTTTTCCTCTGCAGTCTACTTGTGGTTTGTGCTTTTGGGTGCACCACTGAACCATGCACTAATAGGAGCCCCTGTCCAGTGTGATGCAGAAGAGGGAGAGCAGGCTGCAGTCATGGGCATGGGGGAAAACAACTAGCTCCCCATTAGCTGTGGCTCAGAGGGCCAAGCCAGCCAGGACTAATGGGCCTCTCTCAAACATCATAAGCAGGGATCAGTTCAGCGCCATGGTTTTCTGTCAAGGAAGCACGGCTGGAATTATTTTCAAAATCACATTTTTGTAGTGTGGAGGATTCTGAAAATAACTGGATGTGGAAAAAGAACCCACATGTGTGCATACTGTCTCTCTCACACACACACACACACACACACACAGCTGTAATCCTTCCTGCCATTACTTAACACACCATATGAAGATATCAGAAGTGACGAGGAGCTCAGTAGCATTCAAGCCCACAGTTTTACTTTTTGCCTGCAGCTACAACACTCGCTTTCTGGGTCCAGGGACAGGATCCAACATTTATGAGAACAGGCATCAAATGAAATAAAAATGGCACCCGGAGAGAGCCTGAAGAGGCGTCTAAGATGATGAAACTCTCGGACACCCCGGCTCTGATCCGTAGAGGGAGCTGTGAGAGGGAAGTCGGAGGGAAAAAGGACAACCACCCCCCCCCCCACCCCTGACAAAAAAAAAACACATGGAAAGACTCTGTAAGCTGTAAACTCAAAAAGCATAACGCGTAGCGCTTCGAATGCCCTCCTCGGACACGACACGCCTAAGATCTCGCCTGTCTCAGAACCCCGGGTAGCGCCGATCTCTTTAATTCATCTGGTTGTTTGAATTTCGGCTCCACTGCATCCAAACTCGCTATCTTGAACGCGGACCAGCCGGTCGGACTTCGCCCCGCACAAGGCCAAAGATGGAGATGTTTGCATTTCTGTGGGAATAGCTCTCCAAACACTGCAGCTAAGTGGAGGAGGATTGTTTGTAGATACACTTGGCATTCTGCGGTCTGAGGGATGGTTGGCACATAATCTAGGTCAAGGAGGCCTGCGTAAGACCGATCAGATAACCGCTGAGGATCTGCCATTAGTTGTAAAAGGTGGCGCTCGCTACCGAGAGTTATGGACGTTTTTTTTCCTCGTGCATTGTTCACCGAGCCGCCCCCGCAGCACCACTTACAGCAGAAAAGGAGGCGTGAAAGTAGTAAGGGATTGGAAAGTGCCCTTCTAGGCTGTCTCGGGCAGTGGAGGATGTAGGTTAAGTGTGTATGATGGATTATGTAAGAGAACATCATTGCCATTTCCGTGGGTTTACACACCGAGTACTACCGTGTGCATTAAGCGGGCATCTCCATGGGCAGTTAGCGTTAGCAAAAACTCCTGAGGGGTCAGGGAGCATCCACGACGACCCCCCACCCCCGAAAAATAAATCACGATGGTCCAGAAAGAGACCATCAAACAGCCGTTCAGCTGCAAACAAAGATAAATATGACTGAACTCAGGCCAGACGTGAATGAAAGCCTGAGACAGGACAGTATATAACCCGTCTGTATCTGTGTGTGTGTGTGTGTGCGTGTGTGTGTGTGCGTCCTGAAGAGTGCAGGCCGTGAATGAACTCCTAAATCATAGTATTGATCAGTCCTTCCTCCCAGACACACGCTGGGATCTAGGGCAGTTAAAAGGGCCTCTTCGACGATTCACACTGAATCCCTTCAGCTCCCCCCCCCCCCCTCCATTATCCCCTCCTCTCCTCCTCCTCCTCCTCCTCCTCAGCCCTCTGCTTTTCTGCTCTCTCTCACCCTTCTCTGTCTTCTCATAGCCAATTCCTGCCACGACGCCTCCACCCACCTCTCCAGGTGGTCTCGTGTCTTTGCCTGCCTTAATCTCGGAGCAGCCGGCGCTAAATCCCATGTCAAGTCGTCCCGGGGAAGACTCAGCCTCACCGCCACACGTGTTTACGTCTGCACCGGCATAAGAACCGATTCCAACTCGCCTTGAAATCCACTCTCGATCGTCCCCGACTCAAACACAGATGTGTGCGATTGACTTTCTGAGAGTGTCTTCGCTTGAAGTTTTGAACTGCATTATTGACATTCATCCCTTCTGGATACTTCTGCCTCTTCAGCGGTCTGCCTATGAATTCCCCTGTCGAAACCTGGAACAGAGCAATTACCTGGCTACAAAGGGCCACATAGGGCCGGGCACAGGGCAGGCAGATTACTGGCAGACACCTCATTACGGCAGCGGGCTCCAACAATAGGCCTGGGCATTGCTCCCCCTACATCTATCTGTCAAGTGTGCTATTAGCCTGTCAAATGGGGACAGTCAGCGCCATTAGGCCACCCTGATAATCAGACCTATTTACTCCCTCATTTTCCTCTTCTTCACTGTCACAGTCTCGCAGTCTGGTCAAAAAAAAAAAAAAAAAAACTCCCTCTCTCTCCCGCCTACTCCTGTCTTGACTTATTCTCAGACAAAGACAAGCTCGCTTGGTCATTACATTCCTCGGAGAGCTGTTGTAATCAAATACGGTATGTTCCTCTCCACCAACTGGACTAAATTTAATTTGAAAATGTACTCCCATACAAAGGGGATCTGGAAAAGCAATTTCTGTTTCACTGGGTCTTGAAGTAAGTTCATTTCACCGTCAAACCGGAAACGTGCATCCGTACTTCACAGCGACAGAAACCGAATGTGAAGAATTCTTGACACAATATTCATCGCTGGATCAGACTACATACCCTACGCACGTTTAAACTGATTCATATATAATATCTATAAACAGAGGAGCACTCAACTGTACGTGTTGAGCTCAATTACAACACACGCTGCTATAGAGCCCCGGCTGACAACCTCGTAACTCTCGCTGTAGGGAAAACTTTGACAGCATGAACTCAACCGACAATCTTGCCTCCACCCGCACCACTTCGCTTCATCTTCACGCCTGCTATTAGGTCCCATAGGCTCTGGGCAGCGGGTTCCCAGGGTCCGTCTTACACAAGCAAACACAAAAAAAGGGCCTCATTTAAATTTTCCACTTGGTCAATACTTGTCCGTTGATAGGTGCTTCTGTGTACAAGTCAGAGACCCACAAGAGCATGAAAAATACTGGGGCCGAAGGATCCAGTAGAGAGAATATCCTCGACCTGTCATTTCCATTGGCTGGGCTTGGGTTGCGTGAGTCAAGAGAACACACACACACACACAAGGAAAGAGAGAGAGAGAGAGAGAGCGAGAGAGAGAGAGAGAGAGAACAGGATGTAAGGATGTCACAGCATGGCCTGAAAGAGAAATGGCTGAAATAGAGGTAGACAGCAGCCGTCCGTGTATCTACGTTCGGTCGGCTTCCTCCAATCTCAGATTAAAGTATCGGGCAAACTTGAACCCGGTCGCAATTCCACAGCGATAAAGCAGGAACCTGCAGTTGAACTCGTCCCGGTCTGTAACAGCTCCATCAGCTCAGCCGAGAACAGGACACCGAAGGAAATGATGGCTACGTGGCTCAGTGCCTACAGCCGCTCAAGGTAACTCAAAACTATGAAGTAAGATGCTGTTGCTTGTTGTTTTTTTTTGTAATGCTGAGAGCAGAAGTGTGTCAGTGTGTGTAAGGCTGAAGATTTACAGACAGGTTTCAACTGGGGTGTAGCCTCCTGTGAAGGGAGCAGTAGAGGCTCGCTGTGCTGCGATGTTCTCCAAACAAAAAGTCTCATTAAAGAAAAAAAAAACGGAAGAAAAACAACAAAGAGTTGTGACAGGACACGAAGCTGCCAGACTCAGACTCCAGATCTGAATCTGAACAAGAGGTCTGAAAAAATGATTTATTCTGTCAGTGTGAAAAAAAAAAAAAAAAGCAGGAGTTTTTTCGGAATGCCCAAAGAATGCAGAAGAAATGCAAACTGGGACTTTCTCTATTATCGGGTTTGATGTGCAAATAAAACCGCAGGAGCACAAAGAGAAGAGAAGTGGGGCAGCGGTCTGCGCCGATCCTGCCACAAATCGTAACATGTCTTGAGTCTGGGTTTGAACTCCTCCACCATGTTTTTTTCAAAAGGAAAATCCCCCCCCCCCGCCAAGTGCACTCAATTATCCACAACCCACCACTTTGATTCGGGGGGGGGGGAAGTAGGTCCAGAAAAGGCGCCTGAGTTTCAGTATTCCAGTATTTCCCTGTATAAGTTTCACTACGCCAGCTGCCCTCTCTCTTCAAACCCTAAAGCCGATCATTCACGGTGGAGCGCTGTGACATCTTAGCGGGGCTCGTAGCCGGCGGCGCCGCGGTGAGGAGCGCTGAGTGAGAAGCCTGAAATGCAACGGGGCAACAAATCGATGTCGTTTCGATTTCATCTCGAGCGGGAATGAATTCGCACGTACGCAGTAACAGCAGCCTTTTGCTATATCGCGAATGAAAAAATGAACTAAATGACTTGAGGTGAGATGAAACCACGGCGAGGAAAGATTAAATAAGGACAGTAAGATGATGATGATGATGATGATGATGATGATGATGATGATGATGATGATGATCCATGTGTAAAACAACCACCATCGCACCTGTAGCCAACGGCGGCTTCTTACCGGCCTGGTTGGTGGTGATGTCTATGGAGACGTGCTGAGCCGAGTACGGGCTCTTATTGCTGACCCCGTTGACGGCCTGGATCTCGAAGCTGTAGAGGGTGTGCGCCCACAGGTTGCTGATGAACACCCTGGTCTCCGTCAGGCCCAGCTGCCGGGGGACAAAGTCCACGTTGTCGTCGCAGTGGGAGCACGAGCGCCGGTCGGCCTGGCACTTCTTGCACACGATGTTGTAGACCACGTCGTCGCGGCCGCCCGTCTCCCTGGGAGCGTGCCACTCCAGGATCACCGAGGTCTCGTTCACGATGGAGATCACGTTCCTCGGGCCGGACGGGACACCTGTAGAGACACGGGGGGGGAGAACGTGACCAAACCCGGGCTCATTCAACTTTTGATCAAAAGGCGTGCATGATTCAATAATGAATAAATCCCTGTTATGGAATATAACACTTAAAATCTAATATAAAATCTAAATGCAAAGATGATGAAATGAAAAAGGAAATGAAAAACAAGCAGAAAAACTAAACTAAAATCTGCCTGTTTCTTTCCTACATGGGGTCACATATCCTCATTTAGTCAATTTCAAAATAAAATTTAAATAAATGTAAAGGATTTTGTCCGACAGCATTTTCCTTTTTTTCTTTATCTTCAGCGCAATTGCAATGCTAATTTATTATATTCCCACCCAGAGAGAGAGAGATCATAGAGCGAAACATTCGCGTCTATCAAATATTGGTTGTTTAGCAAAGTGCAGTGTTGCACAGAGTCTTCTTATCCAAGTGGCTCTGGAGATTCACGCTCGCGTTCGTTTCCTCGTAGCCTACAGCTCAGGAAGAACCTAGAGTTTCATATTCAGAAAGAAGTTTTGATATAATAAAACTATTGTCTCGAGTGGTGGGTTATTATTAGGGTGCAGAGAGGTGGATAGCCTCTGCCTACTGCCATTGGAGGAAAGTTCTTTAGGAGTTGAGAAAATGTTGAAATAACAGAGTAGAATTTGACTAATCTGAGTCTCTGTTTGGTCAGAGGCAGCTCCTTTCTCTCTGATACCGGGCGCAGTCGATAAAACAGAGGATCAAAGCCCTTAGTCAGCGTTGCTTAGCTCAGGAGAGAGAACAGACCTGGTATCAATTTATCCTCCATAGCAACTGGTCTCTCCCATTAAAGGAGGAAAAGTTAAACTGACGGCACTAAAACTCTACTGACTTCCCAAAACCTCTCCAATATGCTTCCTTTCCTCTTCTCCTTTCCTTAAACCTTTCATTTGATTGGATAGGATGACTAAATGCTAAATGATGAGAACAGGATGAGTGTATGGATTGGGACGTGGCCTCTGAATTCCCCATTTCTGCGGGCAGAGGGCAGGTGGCTACTTCAGTCAACACAGACACAATTAATCATTGTTGCTGCAAAGCCACGTGGGATAGCGCTGGGGAGCTGGGACAAAGCGCCGGAACACGCAAGGGTGACGGAATGGCACTGTTACCGCGGCGACCTCGGCTCGGCGCCTCGGCGATGGAGAGGTCAGTGACAGGAAGGGCGTGACCTCCGCAGTGTGATTATTATGGTCTGGCAGGGAGGACAGCCAGGGCTCGAGATACATGGTCATTTAGCGCATACTTCGGTCCTCGGATGCCTACCACATGTGTTAGTATGGAGAGAGAGAGAGAGAGAGAGAGAGAGAGAGAGAGAGAGAGAGAGAGGGGAAAATATACAACAAAGAAGAGTGTGTGTAGGCAGAAACTTGCCATACGAGGGAAATGGCTGCACTCTCTCTCTCTTCTCCCTCGGGCGTTGCGCAATAGGCACTTCATACGTAACACACTACTCCACTCCTCTGCATCATCAATCACATGCGTGCAATCACACCCAAAGGTGCACGGCTGGGGGGGGGGGAGGGGGGAAAGCAATGCGCCCCGGCTCTCTTGAGGAAGAAATGCATGTGACGCGAACGCACACGGCTGAATTATCTGTTTCCATGTATTCACGCGTGTGCACTGTCTACATCGATTTATTCATACAACAGCTGGAGGAATACATTTAAAAAAAAAAAAAAAAAAAAAAAAAAATGGCTGGTTGAGGTGCGCGCGAGGTGTCACGCTCCCGTGTCCCCATTACAGCCAAGCCCCACCCCCCCCCCCCCCCCCCGCATATGCACGAGACGGCACGAGAAATCAGATGTGACTGCCACTTAAGTGGTGATTTGCGGGCTATTACGGCTGCCCTTGGCTGTTTTAATCTGCGGTGGGGATTTAATTTGTTGCGAACGTTACTTACAGCCTCTCAGCTGGCATCCATTTAGCCATGCCAGTCAGACGCGAGCGAGCGTGCACGTTCCCTCGCACCCAAATTAGAAAAAAAGCGGAGAACGATCCCCACCGCACGTGACCCCCCCCCCGTCATGCCCTTTTCTGAAATGGACGGTTATGAGTTGTATCAAAAAGGTCTGAGGCACCTCAAGTCAAAATGCTTTCACTTACTGGAAGTCTGTAACAAGTTCAAGTGCTTTGTCTCCGGAGATTAACAAACTGTACTGCGCCACTCCCGTGTGTTCCAACCTAAACACACCGAATGAGTCACGGCGCCCTTAATCTGACACGTGATGCGGTACCGGGGGCGGTGAGTGGGACCAGTGTTTGCTGCTGCAGGTGGATTTGGGGAAGATTGATCGGCATGCGCAGCTGCCATGGCAGGAGAAAAAGGGGGGGGGTCACAGAAGACCACAACCCTTGTTTGCTCCCTGGGCCCGCCGATATCAAGAGTACCCCCCCACCCCCCCACCCCCCCCCAAAATAAACACTCCCGCACATTGTTTACCCAGCCGCCCTTCGGACAGTCTCAGACCCTCGCCTGCTCCTCTTTCACAGTGTTTGCTTTATGCGATGTGAAACAGGCCTCGAGGGACCAACAGCAGTTCCCTGTATGGAGATACAGATCACAGCCAGGGGAGGCAGAGAAGAGGGGCTGTGTGTGAGAGGACATGAAATAAAACATGTTATAAGGCCTAATACTATTTGAGCGAGAAAGTGAAGGAGTCATTGAGTGTGTGTGTGTGTGTGTGTGTGTGTATGGGAGATGTGGGTGAGTCAACAAGGACAAAATATGAAGACACAATATGAATACAATGTAGCTTCACTACAACGGACTAAAGGATAATCCCACATTCCTCTCTAATTCCTAATTCATCACCCTTATTCTTCAAATAAAGCTCTATTCTATTCTATTCTACTCAATTCTGTTCAAAAGAATAGATGCGGCACAGAGGCTGGATTCTGAGCATGTGTGTATGTGTGTGTGCATGTGTGTCGGTGCATGCACACACACACATACAGTTGGGACCATTATGTCCTTGCAGCCAGTAGAGGGATTAGAGTGGACCAGACAATTACCTTGACTTAGCTCTATTTACTGCTGCATTACTGGCCGGTTCACTGCTGCAATGTGGGGAAGCAAAGTCCACTAACTCCACCGCAGTAACCGGCAACGCGGCGGAGAGCGACTCGGAGGAGAGAACGGGAATATTTATATGGTCTTTGACGGCTCACTCCCTTTTTCTCTTTGAAGACAGAACAAGGAGGAGAAAAGAGAGGCGGTGAATAGGAGAGAAAAACACAAAACTGGGGGGCGATGAGGAGAATGGCAAAACAGATGATCCCGTTCCTCCTTTCAGGCGGGGAGTTTGGACGGCTTGTGTGTTTGTGTCTGGAGGTCCAGACGGTGTTTGACAGGGATCGCGGAAGGGCTTTCGGAAGGCCCCCCCCCCCCGGCCACAGCTATGAGCGTTACCAGAGGAGCCATCACATCCAGGGCCAGTGCGGTGCTGACCAGGAATGCAGCGAGCCCAGGCAGAACCACCGTCCTGTTTTCCCTCTCGGTCCTTATTTGTGCCACTTCTACACATTCCAAAAACATTTCCCCCCTAGGAGTTAGTCGGTGGTGACCGTGGTTACCGCCGAGATATAAACATACGCATACATATCGTTTTTTTGCGCAGCGTGATATCGTGCCTCGCTCTTTCCATGCTAGTCCTTCCCCAGACTGCCTTTGCCCCTTCAACGTCACGCCACAGCCACATTTGTACCGCTTGAAATATCAGTTTGTCCCGTTGCAACAGTGGAATATATTCCATCTATCTGTAAAACCCTCCCCCATCACCTCCCCCCCCCCCCCAATTCTGTGCCGTTGCTCAGGGGGCTCCTGTTTCTCTGCTCCTGCTTCTCTCCCCCATGGACTAATCAGCGCTGGTTTCGCTGCCCAACTCACCCCAATTACCACTCACCCTGTCATTTTCCTCCTCCGCCTCACACTGTGAGAAAGACCCACTATCCCAGCATGCTGGAGCTGGCCAACACCCCCATGGGGAGGTAGAGGTACGTCAGTCTGGGGCCCAGAGCCTGGAGAAGAGGTCGGGAGAGGGGGGGGTGCAATGCAAACCAATATCCCAAAGCCCACTATGCTGGGTAGCCAAGCTGAGAGGAGTGGGCCTCACGCTGGGAAACAGAGCGCTTGGCGTTATTCCCTTCAGGCACAGACTGGAGTCAGTGGAAGGCAGGGGGATAGGGGGATAGGGGGATAGAGGAAGGGCGGGAGGTAGAGGAGGAGTGTGAAGTGCATCCCGAGCTTGGGGATGTTCCTGCGGGACAAAGGAAGGGAGGCATATAGCGTGAACCCCCCCCCCCCGCTGACAGAGCCAGGCGCTGGCCAATCCATCAGCAGGCTAATCAGACTGATCTGGAGCACACAGGGACGCTGAAGCTACAGCTTCTGCCGCTACCGATCGGCCTGATTTGAACCGCTAGCAGTGCTCCTACCAGGACCGGCGGTATTAAAGAGATTCTTACTAGGATGATCTCACTGGCCCTCCCGCTGAGATCTAGGGCACCCTGAGCATCAAGCTCAGTTGCTGCTGTATGGTTCAAACTTCAGAGGAGGCTCTGAATCGACTGTTGCAGAAGAATTGTGTTAACATGAATTGGAGAGGAATTCAGCAAGTCAGTAGAAGGTGATCATGTTAAAACGGGTCTCAGTGGCACTAATATAAGTAGATGAGATGAGAATGAGGAATCCCACTATTTATATTGTCCATTGCATCATTCTGATGGGATACCTATTTTATTTTCTATAATATGAACAGGTCAATATTAATACTGTTCAGGTTGGGATGTGTTATTATGGAAATGTAAAATGATTACAAAATTACAATGCAAGTTTTACCACAAATAAATAATCTCACCTCTCAATGGTGAGAGAGCAAAGTTACACAGATGAAAACAGAGTAAGAAGCAGAAGGAAAAGAACATAACTGACAAAGAAGATGAGACTGGAAAGGAAGCCGGGTGATTGGAGACAGAAAAAAAAAAAAAAAAAAAAGGTATGCTGAGCTCAGGCTGCGTTTGGAAACGGAACCCAGACCAGGGGGGATCTGTTCAAGAAGCTCGACTGGGGAGCGGTTGTGAAGATTGCTCGGGGAAAATTCAAGGCCTCAAGGCAGAGGCGGTTGCTATACTTGATGGAGCGTTCACAAATTCACTAGAGAGCTATACGGTATGCCATGGGAAGGCGGGCGAGGGGGGGGGGGGGGGGGGGGAACTCAAGGTGAAAGAGGGGTGTCATCCGCTGAGAACATCCCCGAGCCTCAAGGTGTGGATGGGCTACACCGGGGAAGCGTTCAGACAGCCAGACAGACGGGCTCCGAGGGCTTCCAGGCGCTCGTTCAGAGTCTTAAAATGGAACCGCGGCGATAGAGGTGCGTTCAAACACACGTTTTAGCTGCGAGGGGCAAAGCCACGCAGCTGCTAGCACATGAGGAAAAGGAGTGGGGTCCTCTGCTCCGTCTCCCAAAGCCAATTAGCCCGGTCTATATGAATAAATCCAGACTAAATTAATACATAACCACACCAATGATGCTTCCAGGGCTGCTGCTGTGGAGAGAGCAAACCATTAAGACGCTCCCCGGTGGCAGTGGGTGGTGGGGGGGGTAAACAAACTTTTTTTGGGGGGGTTTACAGCGCTCTCCTCCGATGTAATTGTGTGTCAGCGGGGACGGCAGAAAAGGCTTAGCATATTGCCTTTACATAATATTAAGATAACTACGGTGCTGGGAGAGAAGCCTTGAGAGACCTGCAGCGCATAACGCAAGGACAGGGGCCGAGTAATTAGGACTACAGGGGACGAGAGGTGGCAGAGCGAGAGAGAGGGAGAGAGAGAGAGAGAGAGAGAGAGATACAGATAGATAGATACTGAGAGAAAGAGAGAGATACAGATAGATAGAGAGATAGATAGATAGATAGATAGATAGAGAGAGAGGGATAGATAGAGAGATAGAGAGATAGAGAGAGAGAGAGAGAGAGAGAGAGAGAGAGAGAGAGAGAGAGAGAGAGAGAGAGAGAGAGAGAGAGAGAGAAGAGAAAGGAAGTTCATTGCCACAATGATGGAGAGGTCAATGACAGAAAACCCACAATGAGATTATGATGGTCAGGCTGACAGGTCAGCCTGGGAGGGAGAGAGAGAGAGAGAGGGAGAGAGAGACAGCTAACGAGGGCGTGCATCAATCTATCCACTATCATTATCAATATATTTCCACTTATTTCCGAGTCTTGCACGGGTTTCCTTGGGCAAGAACAGAAGTGTGTGTGTGTGTGTGTGTGTGTGTGTGTGTGCGTGTGTGTGCGTGTGTGCGTGTGCGTGCGTGTGAGCGTGCAACAACCGGTGCGCTAGCGTAACGGGGGATACTCACTGGTGCAGGGCGCGTCCGGCAGGTCGGCGTCTCCGCGGTAGTAGCCGTTGCGGCACACGCAGATGGTGGCGGCCTCGGAGGCGGAGCGGCTGTTGGGGGGGCACTGCAGGCACAGACCCGGACCCTGGGTGGACTTGAAGGTCCCCGGCGGGCACGCTGAGGGGGGGGGACACGGAGAGAGAGAGATTACGGTCAGAAAGAAAACAAAAAGGGTGAGGCGGGAAAAAAAACATCACAGAGAGAAAAGGCAGGGGGGGGAAAAAAAGTCACATCAAAGTCAAGCGAGAGGCAGGCGTCTGGGGTTCACCCTGTCGGTTAGAGAGGGAGAGAGAGAGGGAGAGAGAGAGGGGGAGAGAGAGAGGGAGGGAGGAACGCAGTCCAACTTGAAATGGACTGGATGATTGCCTGATCTTATGGCTGCCTGACTCCGGGCTTGTCTCAATCTCTCAGCGTCTGTGTCTGTGTTTCTCTCAGCCGCGATCCAGCCTCCCGCTCGCTCTCCACTTCCGCCCTCTTCAACCGTTTAATATCAAGCGTTGCCGTCGTGAGCAGGAGCGGGAGACTCGTTTCTTTTCTTCTTCTTCTTTGCTCTAGAATGTAAATGGCTGGCGGTGGAGGACAAAGATTATTGCGGGTGATATTGTTGTGCCGAAGCCCCGTGCAATAACCAAATCCATTTACCTTCCTATCCGGAAAGAATAAAGTTCCTGCACTGCATAGAAGGATTTACAGACTATAATAACCGTGATGAATGTCTAATATTTTAGCCTGGCTTCCCGGTAAAGGAAGAAGCCTCGCTGCACCCCTAGCGAGGCGGGGTTATAAATTTAATGGGACAAGCATCTTACAGTTTCTCCATCTGCCTCTATTTGCCTGAGTAAAAACAAAGATTGTAACGGCTCGACTGTGGCTGGAAAAATGGGAGACGTGCTTCACGTAATGAGTGTAAAAACACTCAGTGTGTCAGAGAGACGAGACGATGTTGTGAGTGTGGACAGTGTGGGAACAATGGGAGTTGCTCTGAAGTACAAAAAGGGTTCATACAAGAAAAAGGCAATTGGTTAAGCGTTCTGCCGTTTAAAGCAAAGGGGATCTTTTAAATCAATATCAACTTAATACAAACTGTCCTGTTGAATCGCACTAAGAGCCGACTCTTGGTAAATGGACAGTCATTTGAAGCAATAATGGCCAAGGATCGGATTACATCCCCGACTCTCTGCAGGGTCAAGCAAGGGGGGGATGTAGGGCGCTGGCTACGGGAGGGAAAAAAAAAACCTTGAGACCTTTTGTATCAACAGGCTTTTAACAACTCATTAAAAATGTTATGCTTCATTAAAAGAAGCAGCGAGGAGCCGGGTGTGGAAAACCAGCCTCGGCTTTACTGCGCTGTAAAAAAAAAAACCCCAAAAAAAGAGGCAGGCTTCTCTCTTTTTTATGAGTCTCCCATTCACACCATTCAGCTGGCCCTCTCTGATGGGCTGTTATTGAAGGAGATAAAGAGAGAGAGAGAGTGGGGTGAGGAATGGGGATGGGGGGGGGGGGTGCGAGCAAGGTACACACACACACACACACACACACACACACACACACACACACAAGCCCATGCTGCTACCCCCA
The DNA here is from genome assembly GCA_034670385.1 of Hoplostethus mediterraneus. Classification (NCBI taxonomy): domain Eukaryota; kingdom Metazoa; phylum Chordata; class Actinopteri; order Trachichthyiformes; family Trachichthyidae; genus Hoplostethus; species Hoplostethus mediterraneus. Next base: position 3,785,593 of record JAXDDW010000029.1, on the reverse strand, counting down.
ACGGCGACTGATCTCCCATCTCCTTTGGTGGCTGGAGGTCTAACCGACTCACCTGTTGTCTCGTCACACAACAAAATCTACACTTGGCCGGACCATCACAACACACACACACACACACACACACACACACACACACACACACACACACACACACACACAGCCAGACCGCAACAACCACAAACAGCTTATAAAAGGACTCTGGGAGGTGGAAGGCGGACCACAGCAGACCGCAGCTGCAATGCACAAGGATACCCCCCTGAGAAAAAGCACATTTCTATGCTGTGGATGCTCCGGAGCTGTTTTGAAACCAGAGAAGCATTGTGGGAGAGTGATGCTGAGTTTCTGAGGGTAGTGTGAGGGTAGGAATAGCTCTATAGGGAGTGTGTGAGAGTGCAGGTTCCTACTTTGAGTGCGTGAGAGTTGAGTGTCGAGTGAAAGCGGGCCTTTTGTTGAGTTTGAACTGTATAGATTTCAACACGGGAGACTCTTAAAAACTCTCTCCGGCCATATGGGGAAGCACAAACCGGCCGCAAGGCCATTTTATGAAGCAATAACTTCCAAAAAATATCGGAGATTACAAGATGATAAAACACAGATCCCAAAAAAGTCATTTTCAGCAGGAGAGGGGAGAGAACTAATGTGTCATCATCTTTGCTGTGTAAAATCGCTCATACACCAGCGCGAGGAAATAGGCTACGGCAACATAACCGCACATGCTGGATGGACACACACACACACACACACACACACAAATCTATTGCCCTGACTCTTATGAAAAAAAAAAAAAAAAAAAAAAGGACCACAATGAGTGTTTAAGTGTGTGTTTAATGGGGTGTGAGCCGAATATGTGTGCGCTGGGCTCTTGCCCTCGGCGGGTTGTGTGTTTACAGGCAGACAGTCGCTGGCCCGGACACTAATAAACAGGCCAAAAGTGGAGAGAGAGGGAAAAAGCGAGGGGAGGCTTGTGTGCTGAATCAGCGGTCTGAGATAGCATAGCTGCGAAAGCGCCTTAAGGCAAAAGGCGCGAGCAGAATTGAATGCGGGCATAGACTCGACTCGCACACAAACACCCCGGAGGAACACTCCCGTATTGACATCGGGGCAGAATACATTTACTGAACTGATTCACACACACACACTCACCTGTATAGCCACCGCCGACCCCATTAAACGGCATTGTGCTAACCGCGTTTTTACGCCACTTGGCTAGCTTGGTTCGTTTAATACCTCTCCTTGCTGGGATCAGCGTTATGGTAAGAGTGAGACAGGGGAGGTAAGCGACACCCAGGCAAAGACAAACAGACACACACACACACACACACACACACACACACACACACACACACACAGTGAGACACACATATGTCCATCCAGCTCCATTCTGTGTATCGCTACCTTGCAGCTGAGGCTTCCTATAATTGACGCATAATAAGTGCATGAATCCTAGCATTAAACTCATTAATTAGCTGCTCACTGATCTGCTGCACAGAAGGGAGAGGGAAACAGGAAGAGAGAGAGAGAGAGAGAGAAGAGATGCGAACAATGCTAGGAAGCCTCGCAGGTCTCGTTCTGAGGGCATGCAGTGGTGGGCCGAGCGTCATTACGCCTCGCAGCTTTTTGGAGCCGGGCCCGAAAAAAAACACTTCCTTTTTCTCTGATTCATGAGTGTTTGGATTGGAGGAGGCCGGGTGTTCCTATCCCTCAGAAGAACCTTCCACCAGGAACCGGGAGAGCCCACAGACACATCACTCATCAAAAAGGTGTTGGTTTTCAGGGACAGGGGGGAGATAGAACATTAGATCAACAAGCAATTAGTCTCCCCTGTGGGAGAATAACCCAAAACTGAACCGACGGCTCGCAGAAACAAAACATTCCTCCCTTTCAAGTGGTCTCTGCAGGGCTCGGTCGGGGTTGTTCTTTCTCCTTCTGACTTGTTCTCTGCCCTCTCTGGTCTTTTTTCTCTGTCCCACCGGTAACGACTCGCTCTTTCTCTTTTCTCTACCTTTCCTCCCCTTGTTGCTTTCATGCCTTGATTGACAGCTTCGAGTCCTAGTTAAGGTTGACTGTCTCTCTCTCTCTCGCTCGCTCGCTCTCTTTCTGCCTGTCTGTTTTGCTCTCTGCCTCACTCTGTCTCACTCTGTCTCTCTCTGTCTCTCTCTCTCTCTCTCACTCTGCAGTGTGTTGACAGAGGTAGGGCAACTGTGGCTCACTGCTAGCCACTAATCACAACACTGACAGTGATCTCAAGCCTGGTGACCAGGGGAGATTAGAGGAATGATCCTCTCCTTGCCAGTTAGTTACTGCTAGAAAAAAAACAAAAAAAAACCCCACCACACCAGCACCTCTATGCCTGAATAAAGAGGCCAGGGTTGATATAGCCCTTCTCAACATCTAGCCTGCCATTTTCCTAGCAGGTAGTCTTTTAGTAGAGACAACAATCTGAAGTTAGTGCGACCTTCCATCTGCTCAATAACAACCTGGATAAAACGAATATAGCTCAAGCATGACTTACACAAAAAAAACTGCCGCATGTGATGATTAGCAATATGATCACTGGTAAGCTAGTCTCTAGGAGCAAGCGTTGGCAGTGCATGATGGGTAGAGCAATGCTCAGGGGTTGGACTATGCACTGTGCTTGCTGAGCGTGTAGTAAGTGCACACTGCAGGCAATACATCACAGATAGCAGCTCAGTAGCAGCCTGTCACATAGGCCCTATGTGTTTAGACTGTATAGTCATTGCATTAAAATGTATATGGCCCATAAGAATTGAAATGTAATTGAAAACATGGGATTTATAGAGGGACGGCAGAAAGAATTATATTGGCTTGTCATGAGGGTATCACCAGGTGTGTACCAGATAAAACGGGAGTGTACAGTTGCGAGTTGCAAGATGCAAAGGCAAAGGATTATACGGCCAATCTGATGGACTTGGAAATGGCTTTGCTACTCAAAACCAATCAAAGTTACAGTACACTACGTCCTCTCCTGACTTCTAGTTTGGCCTTACGCATACATTATGAAATATGTATGAGGGTTTTAAACCGCCAGAAGTGTCTTGACAGCAAATTGTAGGAATGGCTATCAAAGGTATCGTTGCAGCAGATGAAATGTGCATAAGTACGAGATATAAAGAAATGTACTTCTGGGTTTCAGCTTTGAAATACCACCTCTGCTTGACTGAGGCGTTTCACACATTGTGCGGAGAGGGTGCGTGACCCAAAGAGGGCTATCAATTGTGAGTCAGCGTCGGTGATCCTTGAGTGCAACTCTTAGTCCCCCCCCCCCCCCCCCCCGGCAACACCCTTAACCCCAGCTCTCATCCATCACATGGGATGGATCGGAGTCTTTAGAGGCTTTGGAGTCATGCATACACCCCCCTCACTCACAAACACTCAAACACACAAGCTTATGGTGAGGTCAAGACCCCATTTGACCCCCGTTTAACTATTTTGTTGCCCAGTCACTCAGAAAGACAGCTCTCTCCCACCCAGAGCCACAGGAGGGAGTGTGCATGCCAAGTGCATGGCTGCATGCAACATGCTCACGCGGTGGATGTGAGAATCGGTCCACGAGTGAAATGAACACGTTTGCTTGATAGAGGAGACAGAAACATGGCTAGAGAGCAAAAAAAAATGTTAAAACAAAAAGGCAATCAGTGGTGCAGCCTATTGGTATTCAGTCTTCCTCTTCTGTCATTGTTCATTTTCTAGCCACAATCCACGTAATGAGCTGCTTTTCCAGCCCAGGTGTTCAATTTCTCAACAAGGTCATTGGAAAAACTCAATACAATTGTTTGAGCTGGAGACAAAGACTTGTCAAGGATCATCACAAAAAACTGCCAAGAGGATATTAAAAGTCTGGGCAAAACACCGTTCAGGGTTATGATTAGTTTATTCAGAGAAACCGGATCAACACCAATTTCTTACCCACCGCCAGGCCGACAAAAGAGACAAAATACGTCAGTCCTGGAGTCTACCTGGTATGTGACTTCATCCCACATGGGTCAATTCTTCTTCGTCACTCGAAGGCATCCAGGGGTCACGGTGATGACATCACTTGGCGGCGTCTGGTCAGTGTAAGTCAGGGGGGTCCTGGTGGCTAGTAGGTGGGGGGAGGGAGGGTGCTGAGAACGGGGTGGGTCCCCCCCTGAATCGCCACTCCTCTCTGTCATCACCTTCTAATCTCTCGGACAGGGAGAATGCGAGGAGGAATTTTAAAAAAGCGAGCCGGAGAGCTTTTTAGCTCGGGAACAAAAGGATGGTTGAAAGAGCGCAGTGCCGGAGCATACCTCGTCTACTTTGTTAAAGAGCTGCGGTGCTGAAGAGTTCCTCCCACAGAACACTCCCCCCGATCATTAATCAAATGTCCATTCTGCCTCTGTCAGAGCCTCCCTCTTCCAAGCTCACACACACACACACACACACACACACACACTCTCTGCAACTTTCTGCTGCCTTAGTCCTATGCACCAAACACCGTTCATCTTGACATACCTGTGCTCTCAACTAGCCAATACAGCACTGTCTGACGCTGCAGAAACCCCCGTGAACAATACCCATCCCCCCCCCCCTTCAGTACGCTGAGATATCCTCCAATTAGGCTAGTTTGGGAACTCTACACAAAGTGCTGTGCAGTCCTATATCAGCCCGGGGTAAATAATATGAAACACACTGGAGACATGACAAAGGCAAAAAAAAAACCGAGAGGAAACAGAAGAATACGAGTCGGGGGAAACATTTCTGCAAGTCTGACTAGATCCGTTTTTTTTGACACAAAAAGCCCTTATAATGTCCTGACACACTCCTGCACTGGGAACGTGTTTGAAGAGTGAAGTCCATGTCTGACTTGATTCAATAGAGGGCAGTGCAGCAGTAAACTAACTAGCAGATGAGACGGTGTCCGGCGAAAAGGAAATAAATAGGACTGTGTGTGTGTGAATTCTCAACAGCAGTCTGCGTGCCGCACATAAGGACGCGGCAGACTGGCTGCTAATGATGATGAACAGAACAGGTGCCGGGTAGACAAAGAATATAGGTAGACATATTCTGTTGAAATTAAGGTGTGTGTGTGTGTGTGTGTGTGTGTGTGCGCGCGCATATATATATACGTGTGTGAGCCTTGACAAACCAGCACACAATTTGCCAGACAACCCACGCCCCTGGGCAGGCTGTTGCCATGGTAACCTCACAGCCAGTATTTTGTTGGCCCGCATTTTCCCTTTGAACAGCCGGCCAATGACAGACCGGCCGACTGGGAAATCTGGCTTACTGAAAGAGCATGCATGCTTTGTGTGTCTGCACGTTTTGGGTGTGTGTGTGTGTGTGTGTGTGTGTGTGTGTGTGTGTGTGTGTGTGTGTGTGTGCGTGCGAACAAAAAAAAATCCAAAAAAAATCATGCATGGCTGTGATAGAGATCAAGAGAGCCGTATAATCTCTTAGCTTCCACACAGTCTCGTCATAACCGGGGCATTGCGTTTGGCAGTGGTCGCGCCGTATCGCACCTGGCACATTCGATCAGGTCCGATTTTTGTATTTCCAGGAAAGGTGAGGCCGCGTGCCAGGTCACCGAGCGTATCTCTCAGATAGCGAAGTGGTCAGGGAGGAGCAGGGGAAGAAGGCAGAGAAGAAGAAGAAGAAGAAGAAGAAGAAGAGACATTGGTATTCCAGGAAGGTCCACTGTGCCAAGCCAGCCCTGGCTGGCAAGGTAGCCGAGTGAACCGCCCCGCCGAAACATATCGCCGCTCAGCAGGCGGCAACATGTGCTTGCACTACAATCTACACTGTAATCAGAACCTAACAGGGGACCGGCCAGGCTCGATGCCTAGTGCCTGACTGAAGCTGCTTTCACACACGCGGCGCAACCCGGAACTTATCTAGACGTGACTCGGAGGGGTTGCGTGTGTGTGAACACAAACGCCCGAAATCCCGAAGTCGGTCTGGAACGCACCCTAGTCTGAAATCCGTTTTATCGGCGAGTGAGCCCAAGTGTGAGCGAGTGGGCGTGTTGATGACGTATTTATCAGTGCGACTGGCGCGAAACCGGGATAATACATACTAGGGGTGGGCGATAATCGTGTTTATAATCGTAATCGCGATTTAAATTATGTAATCGTGGCAAATTTTCTAAATCGTTCATTTCGATTGTTATTGAGGCTACAAGAACGAGGAACGTCTAGAAGCGCCAGTTAGCAAAGCAACCAGTGTGAGTGTCTGTGTGTGTGCACATCAGACGTAACATCACTTTCCCGTGAATGAATGGGCCAAATACTTTCCCCAATACTGCGTTCATGAACTGTCCCCTTAAAAAATACTAGGTGGTATTCAGTCACGTCCCTCCGCCCCGTCCAGTAACGCCGTGTTCAGACAGGTTTGGACCGTTCGTTTTTTGCGAGCCGCGAGCGAATGTGTCAAGCCGGGCAGGAAGTCAGACACAGGAACGGCATAGAGCATCCGGTCAATTTCAAAATAAAACAAATTTCAAAATAAAACAAAACAAATCAAATAATCGTTCATTAATCGTAATCGAGGTAAAAGTTTGAAATAATCACGATATTGATTTTTAGTCATATCGCCCACCCCTAATATATAATATATAATCATACAAACATCCAAGGGTGAGGAAGAAGACAACTAGATCAGATAGATAATTGGAAAGACGAGAGAGATCAGGGAACTGCTGTCTCTTAGGGGTAGAGGCCCGAAATAATGAAACAGATACAAGGCGAGTGAGTCGGGTCACTTTGTCCTGCCGTCTTCACACTGTAAACAAAACACTGTGATTTCCGCAGCATACGTTTTGCGCCACGTCCTGTCTCCCGCACGCTCTACCCAGGCCCCGCCCCTTAACCTGAACTAACCGAAGTATTTTCTGCTGTTGATAGAGAGAGAGAGAGAGAGAGAGAGAGAGAGAGAGAGAGAGAGATGGAGAGTTACTTGAATATCCTGGGCTGAGATCAGTCATAGAAAGGTATGTGAACAAGTCCTATTTCACTGTTTGATTGCGATCCACTATTAAGCACGGCGTTATTAATCCACCTCCGCTCACAGATGCCAAGGATCAACTGAAACCACAAGAGGCTAATCACATCATCATTTACACAAAGACACGTGATGTAGTGCTGCAATCAAAAATGAATGAAAACTTACTGTACTTGTCAACTTGGGCCGCAGAAGTGAACTTACGCAACTACCCACAATTAACGAGCGGAAACCAGCTGCTGCAACAGGAGTTGGATGAGATACAAAGAGGGATGATCAGAGTCAGGTAATAATATCAGCACTTACAAGCCCTGTCAATTAGCCGGCGATTCTGCCGGGCGGTGAGTAAAGTATATGTTCCGAGATAACTAGCTTTCCCTCTCCTCTCTCTCTCTCTCCAAGTTGCGAGAGAGACCATTAGCTTCCTCTGTCTCAGCAGTTGTCTCTTTTAAAAAGGCTCTAGCTCATTAACTTCATGGCCAGATCAATTAATCTATAGCAGTTAGCCAAAGATGCCCACTCTTGCTCTTTTTCCTCCCGCTGCTCAACAATGTCTATTACATTTACTGCTACTCACACCTTATTTTGACTGCCTGTAATTCTGTCAGAAGGAGAGTTGAGATTGCGAATGATAAATCAGCTGAGAGCCAAAGAGCTGTGGCAAAGTATATTGGCACGATACTCTGCCAACGTTTATATTTCCCTTGACTTTATTATAGAATCTGAAAGTGCCAATATAGTTTTCGGAGATGACCGAAATGGAGAGGATTGTTCAAATCAAAATCAGAAAAAAGTTGGATTGTCATCAGCCAGTCACAACCATTTGGCAGCACAAGGCCCCGTTTACCTGCCATTGTTTCTAACCGTGCGCTCAGTTGCCAGAGTAGAATTGAAGGGCTGGCGCCATCCTCTGAGTTTACAGCTGTTCAAATATCCTCTATTGATGCAAATACAATTTAGAGTATCAGAGTGAGCCATGTCAGCCGTCCACCACACACTGGAACAACAAAGTAAAATAATAATGTGGGTAATAAGTGTGAAAAAAAAAAACTATTCATGTAAATGGGAATTTTGTTTTGTCCTTTATGATCAAAGGGAGCCATCTGCTTCTTGAAAGGCTTTGTTGTTGTTTTTTCATGTAATTTCATTTTTCATTTTTTTTGCTTTGATTAAAGAAAAAATACATTACACAAAAAAAAACAAAAAAACATTTCATGTTTGACTAACAATGTTAACAAAGAGCTGCTAAGGGAGCGGGACTGGGGACAAAAGGTCTGGGTCAAAAGAGTGTTTTAACCACTTTTAAGACGCTAAAAAAAAAAGTTTCCTCTAAAAAGCAATTACCACAGCAGCTACATAACACATGATTTATGTTGGTGATAATGAAAAAGCTAAATGTTAACAGTAGCTCACTGAAATGTTAGTCTGATGCCTTCAAATACTAACATTTCTATACATATTGCCAATTAAATGCTAAGTTGTTAGACATTATAGTAATATGCCTGCTCTTTACTGGTTGGGTATGAAAAACACCCAACCAAAAACACATGTGATCTTAGTTTCATTTACCTGAGGTACTGGAGTTGAAGGATTGTGATAGATTGAAAGGTTGCCTCCAGAGAATCATACCTGCAGCAATCATTTCCTTCAAATCCTTGCTCACCTGCTTAGCAAGGTTGCGGAAACGCTTTGAGACTTACTTCATGAAAGCTTAGCAATAGATTTGAAATACCCACGTATCCTAGAATTTGCAGCCCCTCGGCTCGGGGGGTTGAGGCCCCCGTTAATGAGTCTGGAGGCCTGCGAAGGGGGGATGAGGAATTATGCACATCCGAATGTAGCAGAGGAGTAGCATGATAAAACAACTGGAAAACAAAAGGTCCCTTCACTGTTTACCGTTCCCTAATTTGATTCCTAATTGAGCGTACATAACACAATGTTTACACCAAAATAGTCTGGCAAAGACGAACACCCTAGGGTGCAATCCCGTTGGTGAACACAGCCTCCTCATCCCCTCTCCAAATCTATGAAATTGTAACCACTGGAGAAACCCCCCCCAACACCGGCGCCACACAGGAGTGCAGTGGCATGTCTCCGACCCATAATCCACCAGCAAATGTCTGCACCCTGTCATGCCGGCGATGACATTTTCACACATAGCAAAGGAACTGTCAAACACAGTACCGGGGCCAGAGGTTAGGAGTGAGTGGATTTGGAGGAGGAGGAGGAAAAAAACACATAGGTGTGGTTACTGGAAATGTAACAGCGTGCTTATAGCCTACCCTGGGGCTGGAGGCTGCAGCGGTGATGACAGGAACAAGGGCGGGTACTAGGTGAGGTTGAAGGAGAGGAAGGAAGGAAGGTGGCGAAGAAAGAAGCAGAGAGACGGTGAGGTAATCTGCAGGAGCAGTGCACTCTGGGATAGTGATGACATTAACTGCCGCGAAAAAACAACTACAACATCAATGCACCATTCCTTTTCAAACTAATGCATTCACAATAAAAAAAAAAGCATATCCACTGTTCATCGCCTCTGCTTCTATTACGTCTAATGGTATTTGGGGGAGTGGTGATAAAATGCTCTGCATCAAAAGAGAAAGCAAAAATGATGCGCGAGGTGTGTGTGTGTGTGTGTGGCGGAGTGAGAGCAAAACAAAGTGAGAAAGCACTCAAGAGTGCATCTTGTCACTCTAATTGTCGGTGACAGAGTCCTACGTTTGTGTGTGTTTTGCACAGCAGTCATTTCTCATTGCATACTAAGTGGCGGCCAAGCTATTATTTCCGAGGCTGTCAGGAGGCAACAGGGAATCTAACAGGCAGGATAATAAATGCTGTCTTGCGCAACTATGCATCTGTCCTACTCAAATTGAACAAGCGCTCTTAGCCCACTCACAGTGGAGGACGGGTGTACTTTTTACATATAGGCAGGTCTCCAAAAAGCTCCAAAAAGGGAGTGCCGCGGGTTGAAGGATTTTGCTTTTGCTCTGTTTAATAGTAACAGGCAGTATGAAAAGACATGACGATGAGGGATTTTTATTTCTCTGGGCAGACATCATTTTTATTGAGGTTTTTTTTTGTTTTCAGCAAGCCCAGTTCTAAAAAACAAAATAGTCAAAAGATGAATGACAAGCATGGAAATGTCTCCTGCGTGTATTGTAGAAAGGTAAACAGAGGCATTTATCACTTATTCTGTTGCATTACATGAATGAGTAGAGCTTGACCTCATTCTCTGGCACACAATGCACCTGAAGCCACACCAACCTCTGAAGGTATCCCGACCGCCAATCATACTCGTGGCATATCCGCAGCCGCGTGACCTCTACGTGACCTTATCACAAAGCTGCACCCCCCCCCATCCGCAAAATCAGCCACACACTGGCACACACACCCTGACTAACTGCAGCCCTCACCCCACCTGTCCACACCTGGACATCACTGACCTTTATCAGCCGGCCTTAGTCAATATGCTCTGAGCTATGTGCTCTTTATGCACGCGTGTGTGTGTGTGTGTGTGTGTGTGTGTGCAGCCATGTGAGAGCCCTTGAGTGTGTGTGTATGTATGTGTGGGTGACTCAAATGTCTGTGTGTGTGTGTGTGTGTGTGATACACTCTCATCAGACCTTGTGACATTGTGAACTTTGTTTTGAAAGACATAGACACCTTGTCCAGCAGAGGATTAGAGAGAGAGAAACACACCACACAACCAACTGGGAAACCGGATTAACCGTATTAATGGCAGTCAGCCATTAACGTGAGGGTAAGGGTGGCTAGTGTGTGTGTGTGTGTGTGTGTGTGTGTGTGTACAAGAAAGAAAGAACGAAAGAAAGAAAGAAGAAAAATTGAGACCTGACTTGATGTTCTTTAATTAAACGTTTCCAAAGAAAACACAGATTAACACCCACACACAGCCACACACTCTCTCTCTCTCACACACACACACACACACACACACACACACACACACACACACACACGCACGCACGCACGCACGCGCCAGCAACAATCACAGAAATCTATTCCAGTCAATAAATCAGTCGGCTCTCCACACAAATACAAGTGACATTTAAATACAAGACACACACTGTCCCTGTCAGCACTGCCGTCACGTAGCAGAAGAGAGACGGAGATACAAATAGAGAGGATGTACCGTACTGTACAGAGATAAAGAACACGGCGAGAGTAAATATTATTGTAAGCAGGAATCTTTGAAGAACGAGGGCTATATTTCTAAGATTTAAGTTGAAACCATCTTTTATTCAGCTGCGCGGCAGACTCTTGTTGAATTGTGGGTTCGTTTCTGTGACAAAGTGAATAAACAAGCGCGCTAGCCGGCGGCTGTTGTTCTATTGACCAGACTGCAGTTGGTTCAAAGATAAGCTGATATTTAGGGACAGGCATAGCAGACTTCAAAGTTTAAACTTCCTTTCCCCACCCCCGATGGGAATTAACATTTCACAAAGACGTGAAGACATTAACAACAACAGACCGTCACTCATAAAAGGTTTGATGCATATTTTAAAGGCCCCCGTATTATGGAAAACGGTTTATTCCTGGCGCTTATACATGTTCGACAGGAAATTACTTCCCTAAGCAGCTGAGAAAATTTGAAATCTGGAAGTCAACCCGTTTTTCTGTATTTTCCTTTTTCCCAAAACGGTGCCAAAGATAGAGGAAAAACGGCCCGTTTCAGAAAATGGTTCTTTTGGACGTCATAAGGTGCAAGTCCAGCCCCTCTCAGAGCATGACCACGCCCAGGTGAACAACCAAGATGCAAATAGATTGCATCCAATAATATATTGGTTAACTAGCTCAACAAAATTGTTAATCCTAGCTTGTCTGCAAGTTGTATTCAATAAGCTTATGGACATGAGCCATAAACAGACCGGCTACAGCAGAAAGTGTTGCTCACACATCCACATTGCTTGTAGGTTGTATGTAATGAGCACTGGCCAATCAGAGCAGTGCTCATTACATACAACCTACACGCCCTCAAAACAGCCTGTTCTTTACAATGGAGAAAATGAGAGACTGAAACACACACCACAGAAGCTGGTTTTAGGATTTTTTTTATATAGACTTCACAAACGTCTTGTAAAGACCCCCAGGAACTGTTTAAATAGCCCAAAATGATATACCCCCCCTTTAAGGCAATACACCAACATCATCATTGTCATCATCATCACAATCACCACCGCCACCATGACCACCTATATAAGTACCTCCCAAATGTTGGTTGAGGGAGGAGGAAGGCCATGATTGTTGCTCATGAACATGTGGGTGATGTTCTCATACAAACTGCTCAAACAATAAGATGCCTGGATATAAAAAATACAAGCATACACACACACACACACACACACACACACACACTGGATCAAACATGATAGGATTGCATGTGCACATACACCCCATATAACCTCATACACACATCATGAGACATACGTCATAGAACACCACAAGACCGAGCACTGCTCCCCTCAGCCTCCACCCCTCACACTCCCTGCTGTCTAGACAGAAGGGTCTCTTGCCATGTGGTAAGGCTTCCTGTATCGCACCAGTTTGAAAACACTCTGCTGTATTTTTTCTTAATGCTTCATTTACAGCAGCAGGCTAACATGATGACCCCGGCAATTTCGGTGGAATTTGCACTCGACATTTTTTACCCCTGTCAACTATTTCCGGTGGAAGTACTGCGTATGTCGCAACACGCAAATACACACATTACAGTGTTGTGACCGGACGGTGACACATAAACCACACACATGGATGCGTGCAGAGATGCCCATGCATAACTGCATCGACACTGGTAGGTAAAAAAATGCGATAAAGTGCCGTGACCTGGCAGTGACATGAGTGTCACACGCGTGGATACACACACATAGACACGCAAAGGAAAGTTAAAGCTGGACATGTGTCTGGGGATATGTGTGTTCTTCAATGCAAACAGAAGGAATCGAAGAGACAGTCACAATAGGTTGCGTATACGTGTTGCTGCATGGTTTGGACATGGACCGATTTGTGCGTGCTCAATTATGACGCAGTGACGAGCATCCAAAAGTGCATATAGGTTATGCATCAATGCACAGGGCATACTCGCCCTGAGCAGGCAAACAAACACGCTAACTTAACATATTCCTACACACACACACACACACACACACACACACCTTGGAACATGCATTTTCCCTGTGCAGGACATATTGGATTAGGAGTGATTTTTTTTCTTGGCTCTGTCTCAGAGGTGCTAGATTAAATGCCATTCCCACTTTACTGCAGCTGGCTCGAAAATAAATCATACTATCCATATACACACACACAAAGAAAATATGTGCACACACACACACACACACACACACACACACTAACAAACCCACACACAAATGCACAGAAACACTCAGACAGGGAGATATATAACATGTTGGCACACCCAACCACTAAAGCACCTGTACGGTCCAGCGCGTCTGCTCTTTGTATTTCAATCACTGAATCGATGGCTCTAAATTGATTGTAGCTGAGCAGGGGCCAGAGATGTTCCCCCTGGCTAGCTGCCCTGGCCCTCTATTGATTAGATCTGAGAGAGCCAATTGCTTTCACACTGGATTAAGGTGTTCCGGGGCAGTGAGCAGGGTGAGAGAGAGAGAGAGAGAGAGAGAGAGAGAGAGAGAGAGAGAGAGAGAGAGAGAGAGAGAGAGCACCTGATAGAAGCACCAACAAAAGCACTAAGATCAGGCCAACGACACTTGTAATCAGTTGACAACCTCTTCCGATGAGGAGAACAAAGCATGCACGCACACACTCACACACACACACACACACACACACACACACACACACACACACACACACGCACAAGCCTGACCGTGTAGCAAATTAATTTAGCTGTAGAAGTAGAAGTGCAATCAAACATTACGGTTTTAAGGTAGATGCACAGAAATGCACCATAAGCAGTCGTATACACACACATTTTGCACATACACACATCCTGTAAGTGCATAAATTAATTTCCACATTTGTACTCTGTCTCTCTCACTCACACACACACACACACACACACACACACACACACACACACACACACCCACACCCCTCTACTTTTGGAATCCTCCGGATCAGCAGGCACTAGCTCAGATCAAGGGTGTAATCTCGTTTGACCCGAGAGCTAAGTAGCCCTGGGCAACAGCATTTCACTTCAAAGCTTTACTTTGAGTTTGTTACACATTCCTGCTCCAAAGTCTTACACACTGTAACCCAGTAGAGTCAAACCAACCTTCACAATCAGCCAGCATCACAGGCTCTGTTCTGACCTGGATCAACCGATAAACAAACCGAGGGCGGTGGATCAACCGCGTCTTATGAGGCGGCTCTTCTCCTCTCTCCCACTATCTGTCTCTGTAATCTCACCCTCCTTTCTCTCTTGCTCATCCACATCCCACCTCACTCCACTTGGGGCGGTGTTAAACAGGGCGTCCCCCCTCAACTCCCCATCACTCTTCCTCTCCATACAACAATTAGCCACTCCTGCTGGGAGCTCTGTATGGAATGGCAAAGGAAAGATGGAGTGTGGGGGGGGGGGGGGGGGGGGGGGAAGGAAGAACAGGGCTAAGGAGGCCCCAGCCTCGAACCAAAGACAACCCCCTTTTGTCCAGACAAGATCTCCCTCTCAAATCAGTTCAACAATGGAGACGCTTCCCATCCAGATTAAGCCCATATGAAAATGAAGAATTGTATGCATGGAGGCAACGAGGAGCGGGGGTAGCGAGGCTCCTCTCTCTCTCTGAGTGTTCGCTGAGAAGTTTCTCAGGAAGCGGCGGCCCCATTCACATGGCATTAGCGGCGCTAAACCGTCGCATCGACTGCGCGAGTCAGGCGAACTCAATATACATTCTGGTTAATACCTCTATTGTCACTCTCCCACTACAAGAGAGGTAGAGAGGGAGAAACAGGGGAGGGAGGGAATAGGATTTGCTGGCCCATTCATGCCGCGGCGGGAGTGAAACACACACACACACACACACACGATAATATTCTGATTATGAAAAGGCTGCTATGAGGCCTGTTTGTGGGAGTCTGACATGACACTTGGCTGACACATACTTGGCTATAGTCAAGAAACTCAATAGACCTGCACAGCCAAAACACACAACGATAGGCCAACCATTATAGCCAATAAGATAAAGGTCAGCTTATTCTAACAGCCGAGTGACAGAGAAAGATAGGTAGGGTGAGACAGAGAGAGCGAGGGAGAGAGGGAGGGAGAGACAGAGAGCGAATGAAAGATTGTGAAATTGACTGAGTGTATGAGTGTGTGTTTTTGTGTGTGTCCCTATTGCTCTGTGTTTGGCTCATTCCCCAAAGGGTCTTATTATGCTTTGCACTGGCTCTGACACAAAGGCAGCGTCTCTATATCTCGGCCCATCCGGCCCCATCCCCGGAGAACATTCCAGACACGGCAAATCCATTTGTTTGTCAGCTTCGGTCCTCTATTCGGACGCAGACTAATCAGATATCATTCTCTTGGAGCAGCGTGCCACTGAGAAGTCTGGTCTAGCGGTACAGTAACACTGGCCCAGCACGACGATAACATCTCTCCGCTCCTCCAGGAAGGACTTTCTTTATTTATAAGCATCGAGTGGTGAAGCAAAAACAGTATGTGGGGGTCATGTGTTACTAGTGTATGACTTATTACTGTCTTATGACTGTCTTACTACTGTCTTACTACTGTCTTATTACTGTCTTATGACTGTCTTACTACTGTATTACTACTGTCTTATTACTGCCTTACAACTGTCTTATTACTGTCTTACTACATTCTTATTACAGTTTTATTAATGCCTTACTACTGCCTTGCTACAGTCTTATGACTGTCTTACTACTGTATTACAACTGTCTTATTACAGTCTTATTACTGTCTTATTACTTATTACTTAATTACAGTCTTAGAATGTTTTTTGATTATGTCACTTTTCAAATACCATCATTATTTTTTACAATAGTATTTCCCCTTTCATATTGTTAACCATATTTTGTTGATACAAAAAACAAAAGTGAAAATTCAACTTCTCCCTGACTCATATGAGCTTCGTGCTTGGCTAGTGAATGTAAGTAGTGGGCGGCTACAAACCAGCTAGATATCTGGGTGTTGGTGTCGGGTGTTGGTCAAGCTGGTAACCCTGGAGTTGGTTGAGGATTACAAGAATGTTCTAGGGAGATATGAGGAAACCACTAACAGTACTGAGTCAATGTGTTGTAGACATTCACTACCTCAATGTGTGATGATACTGTGGTCTTCTACACAGTATTTCAGCCTCGGACTTGGAGAATGCTGGGGCTTTTTTTGCCGGTGGTAGTGGGACCCTGAACATCTCTGGTCAGGTGTGTTCATGCTTGTACCATTTTGTTTCATTGATGTCATTTTTTTGTATCACACTGTGGTTGCCAGTGCAGCTATAAAAAAAAGTAAAACAACAGTGCTCTAACATATGGTTTGATGCTGCCTTTTTCTACGCACCACCACTTCTAGAAGCAGGTACCATCCCTGATAGTAGGTTTCTACATGCTAACATTACACTACCTATAGGTACACAATTCTGAATGCAAATTCTTTCAACTAAAATTACAGAAATGTGTATATTTTCTAATTGCTTATATCACAGCAAGTGCTTTGTTTAGTTGTAGGACGTGTCCATCCCGTGTCGCTAGCCACCTAGCTGCTAGTAAACCAGTTGGATGTCTTGGTTAACTTCCGCTTGGGCTCCCTATTGTGAACTGTAAACTACGCCTCGGGGATAACCACCTATCGACTGCAAAGGACATTCATATCTTTAAAAGTAGGCCTCTAAGAATAACACCACAACACCTGTGGCAAACATTTGAACCGCTGCTGATCTGTGCACAGCTCACAGCGATACCTTTATGAGCTTGACTGTGCACTGAATCAATTGCTGGAAGCCTGAGAGAGAGAGAGACACTGCTGAATGCAGAGCAGTTCGGGGAAAACACCTATGCCACTACTGCATATCACATGGCCTGAGTCAAGAAGTAGCTGCCAACTGATGCTGGCTCCACGATTCCAAAGCAGAGGAGGACAAAGAAGAGAAACAGACAGAGGGTTTGGCATATCACCTCTAATCAGCAGGGAAACCTTTTAGTCAGTCAGCAGATTTCACACTTTGTTTGAAATATGTGTATTATATTTGATATAGTTGTTGATCATGTCATTTAAAATAATACTAATATACAATATCTTACCACTTGGAGTACTGAGAGCAATAGTTGCATTGCATTGCGTTTCTTTATATTTAAGAATTACTGAAAAACAAGTCAGGACTTCGCCAACACCGTCCAAAATGCAGTTTGAAACTGAGGGAGGACTGGTATCATGATCTGACATGTAAATGCTATTCTCAGCTTTATATATATTCTGCATCCACCCTCATCCGCTGTCATATGTCATACCTACGTTATATCATCGACGGTGCACAATAAAAGCCTTCAATCCAACCTAGCAACAACACGCAGCCCAGTATGCAGCACGTAGGCAGCACTCAACCTGTTGACATAGACTCTGTACCCACTCACTACACCGTGGACGGATGATGGGCGCCCCTTCCCATCATGAAATGCAGAAGAAAGAGAGAGCGTCTGAGAGGTCAGCAGACTTGATTAGACTTTATAAACCACACACACACACACACACACACTCTGAAGATCTCATTAAAACTGTGTGTGTTGCTCCGGCAGATGAAGAAGCGCCAAGTTCTCACTTCTTCAGACGTGTGTACACACAAACACGCACACGGAATAGAAATAAACAGGGACGTGCACATACAGCAACATACACACACACACACACACACACACACACACGCACACTTCCAACTGCAAGTCTGGCTATGCTAATTCCGGTCTGGGAGGAAAGCTGCAGCCCCCCAGCCAGTGTGGGAACTCAGTAAACAAATGGAGCACAAAGCACAAAGTGCTCAAAGAGAGGATTACCAAGTCTCTCTCTTTCTCTTTTTGCTCTTTCTCACTGCCTTTCTTGCCCGCCCAAACCCCCCACACCCCCCCTCCTCCTACTCCTCCCCTATCTTGCTGTCAAGATCCAATATTCACGCGACGTCTTCTCCGATGGGCGTTTTCTGAAGACGGGCCGTGGCAGGGGGTCCTTGGCGCGAGGGGCCTGACAACAAAGCCCGGATCAATAATTTGTCACCGAGATGTGTCTGCCAGACGGAGCTTCATAGACACTCTGTCTGTCAGTCTGAAATGAGATGTTTCCTCTGGTTTCTTCCCAACCACACGCCCTGACCCTGAAAACTATACTGCTGCGTTACTGTCAACGGAAAAAAAAAAAAAAAGGAGGATTATGGGAGTTGTCTAATTGCTGGGTAGTTGCACTAGAGGTTAAGTTGTGTCAGATATGAGCTGCCCAGTTAGAAGGGCGCAGTTGATTCACGATTACACATGGTGTCATAACATGAATTATACAGAGAGAATGCTGTTTAATCAGGGAGACTTAAGGAGCATAAAGTGGAACTGTAATGCAGTTAGGTTGTGAAATTGGACACACCGAGTTCAACGTGATATGGTGTGTGTGTGTGTGTGTGAGATAGTGTGAGTGTGTGGGCCTCGACAAAAGAGAATGAGATGAGATTTCAAACAGTGCGCTGATTTCAAACACAACATCTGCAGGAGGTTGTGCGGATTAACAGAATCAATGAGAACTTTTTGGGCCTTGGGGATCTCCGTACAAGACAGCGGTGCATTCGGCAGGTTCAATCACATCTGACCTGACCTGACCTGGCATCTGTGTACGAATCAGCTCGTCTGCAGGCGGCAGGACGGGTACGCGTACAGACTGCAGAGGAGAGCCTACGAGACGAGAACGCAGATTCCCACCCCTCCATCAGCTGATCTGCAAAAAGACGCTAATGGTGAATCTGGGCGTCGCTCCAACCTCGATTTGGGGGGCGCCGCTCTCCTCGGTTGTCGGGCGGACCGGGTCTCGGTGCGTGTGGAAGCGTGGAGGTGTGTTGGCCCTGCCGAAATTGCGATTCAATTCTAATTAGATCCTCGGTCTACAAGCGCCGCGGCATAACCTTGACTAATCCACATCTATCAGCCTGCTGATAACCTCTAGGAAAGGAATGAGGCCATTTCCTAGAATTGAAACGTGGCCCTCAGCTGGCAGACCAAAACTGCGCTGGCTGTTTTATTAGCGTTGGGAGTGAATATTGATGGTTCCTGACGAGGGGAGAGGGAGCTTTAACGAATAGGGGGAACGGAGAGGAGTGTCTTTGTACTTTCTAGTCCACGGGCCGTTCCGTGGAGAGACTCGCCACGTCTCCTCATTACCGTCTGCTGGAGGAGCTGGAGGGAAAGGAGACAGGGGAGAAGAGGTGGTGTGTGTGTGTGTGTTGGGGGTGCAGGTGTGTGCAGCAAGACTGAGGACTGTCTATGTGCTGTCAAAATGACGCTTTTATCTTTGTCCCCTTGTGGCAGCAGTGCAGAGAGAGCGAGAGACCGATCCTCTTCCGCGGCATTAGAGGGAGCATCCTTGTTGTGTTCTCATATGTGCAATAATGATTTAAGAGCATAAGGTGAGGGTCTTGATGGATGGAGGTCACGGCCGGGGTGGGAGGTTGAAGTGGAGCCCCTCGTTGTGCCGGGCTTTTGTGTTTGCCAACACGGGTGACACAGGCAAATTGAGTGGAGCCCCAGCCATCTGCTGTGTCCTTTGTGTTTCTCTGTTACCCCCCCTGTCTCTCACTGGTCTCCACGGCCACAGTCACTCGCCAAGTGATAAAGGTAATTATATGAGAGGAGAGGAGGTGGTAAAGGGGGGGTGTTAAGAGTGGCAGGGCCCAAGTGGACTTCTCTTGGAAAAGTTGCTGTAGCAGCAGCAACCAGCAAAGTTCAAGCAAGGTGTGGTGGTGAAAGGGTTAGACAACAAAAAGGCACAGTGACCAAACACATTGCTTGAAAAGGGACTCAAGGTTAGAGAGTCACACAAAAATCCAACCCCGCTGAAAGGGAAAGACAGAGCGAGTGAAAAATAATTGAAAAGGAGCATGTCTGCATCCATGGGGGATAGGAACAGCTCCGTGTGTGGTGTGGTTATGTCCAGTATTTGTAAACGAAAGCTCCGGATTCCCCCGGCATCATTAGAGGCTGACTCTGTCACTGCAGAGAGAGGAGCCCATCTGTATTTGGGGTCATTACAAACACTCTGTTTGGGCCTCAAATTCTAAGGGTCTTTGTTTGAATCACACTCTTTCACCACGACTCTCTGCCATCCCCCTATTCAGCCCATTGAGAGCCATGGAAACAAGAAGTCTTTCACTCTCCGCTCTTTCTTCTATCTTTTCTCTGTCTCTTCCTCCCGCTACTTCATTTTTTTGTCTGGGCCACGGTGGTCTTCTCTTTGCCGTAAGACTAATAGGGACAGGAAGAGTCAGAGGCTTACTTAATTGGGCTTCAAGGTGACTTAGACACCGCGTGTGTGTGTGTGGGTGCACATGGGTGCGTCTGTGCAAATGAAGTAAACTCTGTGGAACAGAAATAGACAAGGCCAAATGGGCTGGAATTGGCTCTAATAGCTTCCTGGGCCATTGTGGGTCCTGCCTGCCAGCGCTTTCACAATCAACCAGATAAGACACACAAGTGGTGTAAATAGCTTCACCAAACCATCCTTCATTTGACCTGACTTTTAAAAAAGTGACTTTCTCTGGACATACGTTGCATTGCTTGTATTTCTGCTATAATACAAATATACACATATACATATACACTCACCACTTTATTAGGTACACCTATAGAGTACCAGGTAGGACCCCTTTTGCCTCCAGAACAGCCTCTGTGATTTGAGCATTTGTGGCCTTTCTGTTCGCTCTGCTCATTCTCCTCTGACTTCTCTCATGGGCTGTTTTTTTTGTTCAACGCACCATTCTCTGTAAACTCCGTATTGCATGAAAATCCCAAGAGCTTTTTTTCGGAGATGAGAACCACCACATCTGGCAGCAGCGACCCTATCACGGTCAAAGTCGCTTAGGCCACGCGTCATGCCCATTCTAATCACTTCACCATGTCTGCAAGCTTTATATATTGAGTTGCAGCCAGATGATTCACTATATTCGCTGGTATATATATCAATGTTACTTTGCTAGAATGAGAAATCAAATTCTGATATATAAGACCTTGAATTGAGATGAGGCCTTGATTTAAACCATGAAGTGTGTCCAATTTGTTGCTGTACATTCTGGTTGATCATCGCACATTTTCAGTGTATTCGGAAATTGTACTTGATGATATCTTGACTTGCATCGAATAAGCATCCATCCATGGTTGCTAAAGAACAGTACAGCGGGGCCGTTCACAACCACTCTAGGGTCTACAGGGTTAAAAATGTGATTACCTCCAGCAGGTATACTCAATCAAAATAACATGGACAAGTCTGAAACACTACATTTAACGTTGTAAAAATGCACACTTGGAAGAACTAATACATTTCTGATCTCGCTTATGCCCACGATGTGCTTTTCTAATGTATATGTGTCTGTGTCTGTGTGTGTGTGTGTGTGTGTGTGTGTGCGCGCCCGTGCCCCATGATGGCAGCCATTAGACAGGAGTAAGGCAGCCATGATGAATCGGCACTTAGCCCAGGGAAGCGCACTTGCTCAATGGGCTGTGAATCTCCCGCTGCCACTGTCAGCCTGCAGAATGTTAAATAAAGTTATTTGAATATTTGTAATATTAATGCGCCAACGTGTCAAAAGCCTGCTGGAGCCTAACGGTGAGGGGAAATAGGAGAAGATTCATATCGCCCTGTAGGGCTCTGTGACTGCTCTGGAGAATAAATAGATAAACAAACTAATAAATAAATAAATGAAAGAACCGCGAAAAAGAGTACTGCATGGATGGATGGATGGATGAATAGATGCATGGATGGACGGATGGATGGATGGACGGACGGATGGATGGATGGACGGACGGATGGATGCATGGTTGGACGGATGGATGCATGGATGGACGGATGGATGGATGCATGGATGGATGGATGCATGGATGCATGGATGCATGGATGGATGCATGGATGGATGGATGCATGGATGCATGGATGGATGCATGGATGGATGGATGCATGGATGGATGGATGGATGGATGGATGGATGGATGGATGGATGGATGGATGGATGGATGAGTTGAAATGCAACTGATGTGGTGGATGATGATATTAGCCAGTAAGTTAATGATGATTTTATTTACCTCACTCGAGTGCCAGCCACTTGCTACAAACGATCAATAGTGCTAAATCCTCCATCCCTCCATCCCACTGCCTTCCCTATCCTCTGTGCCCAATCCAGTCTCTCTGTCCACGTGGGTGAGAAGACTTAGAGCAGCTATGTGCTTTGCATAGGAATGGCCAAATGGGGGAACAAAAAAAAAAAACGCTACCAGCGAAGCAATAAGCTTTCAGCATGGTTAACCAATTACAAAAGAATAAAAACTATGGCAGAGGGCCTCATAAAACCAGACAGCCAGCTTTATAGACTCCAGGCAGGCGTAAATCAGCTCAAAGGAAATGCTGCTCCCCCTCGAGGAACGAGTGCGCCTCCTTCAACACCAAAACCAAGACCAGGCAGTCCCAAGGTTTGATACGCTCTTCAACGTTGCTCCTCGGCGTTTCACTTCACCTTGTTTACCGTGCAGCAATTCATGCAAAATCATTCAGTTTTAAGAGTTTAAACTTCAGGATAATTAGCCTGCCAGGGAGTTTTAATCACCTCACTTCATCTAGAGAATATAACAAGGAACATTGAAATGATGTGATTAACAGACTGTTTCAAACACAGAGGAACCTAATAACAGAGACTCTATCAATCACTCAGCTGGAGACCACAACAGCGGCCGCGGACGGATTCAGTGCCACCGCCGAATCAGTCTTTCGAGCTACTTGAGCTGAGCAGGACTCACACACGACACACACACACACACACACACACACACTTGGTGTTGGTGGAGGTAGTGGGGTGCTATTTGAAGCATCTCTGCTCGATTTAACAGGGAAGCGATAAAATATTTAGCAGATTGCTTACATAGCCGAGGGGGAGAGAGGGAGAGAGAAAGAGAGAGCGAGAGAGAGAGAGATAGAGAGAGAGAGAAAGGGATACCCAAATGGCTTGTGTGGGAGCTGGGGAGCTGGTAATGAGGGTGGCATGCTGGCATCATCGTTACACAGCACAACAGCTCTACATGGTCCCTCTGCCCAACTAACAGCATGCCGCACACACACTCACCATGCTACCTGTCGCTAATTAAAACATATAGATTAGAAAGTCAGGTACAGGGTGGCTCACACACACACACACACACACACACACACACACACACACACACACACACACACACACATACACACACACACACACACACACACGCACAAGTACAGCCTGTGGCAGTGTTATTAAGTTCACTGGCACTATCAGAAATGTGTACAGACACAGAATGATCAATTCATCACTTGTAATGAGTTGTTAACAGAGTTTCCGCCATCATGCTCAAACATATTTAAAAAAACGAGGCTGTCATGTGACGGCTACTATGTGTCCAAGATAAACACATTCTTGTGATTGACACACCCGCCACTGGATGTTTTGTCATGTGAGGTGAAAACCTGCCAATCATATTTGCTGGGCAGATGGAGTGTGTTCAATTACGTTAATGCGCATGGCACACAGCATCGCCCCCCCCCCCCCCCCCCCCCCCCCACGTGATATGAACTGAGATTGGTTGTTCTGTCATTAGTTGGGTGGCCCTCACAGCAACTATACCCAATGGACGATGTGCACAAGAGATACTGTAACACATTGGTTGGTTTAGCGTAGCTCAACACAAGCAATTTCGTTTCCCTCCCACTCCCACTCCCTCCTCATACAGTGCCTCTCCTTCTCAACGCTGCTCTCAATGAGGGGAATTATTTCAGCATGAAAATGCACGCTCTTTTATTCTTTCTGTTCTTGTTACCTCATCTCTAATGGGCAATTACTTCAAGCTGAGGCCATGTTATTGCACCAACCCCCAATTGATTGGCTGCCCATAGTGCTCAGCTACAACAACCACTTTAAGGTTAGATTTCCCTGCTTAAATAATGGATCGCCAGCCCATGAGAGGAGATTGCGTGGAAAATAAAAGGTTGAGATTGTTCTTATTGGAGGGCCTCCCACTGGACATACGAAGGGAACAGATTTCCATTTCAGTCTCCAGACAGCAGCTAGTTATGAGACATAGAGGCCACTTCATCTCTCTCTCTCTCTCTCTCTCTCTCTCTCTCTCTCTCTCTCTCTTTTCTGTCTCACTCTCTCTATGTGCAGTATTACAGAATGTACAGCATAGCACATTGGCAGTATGCATTTGTGTGTGTGTGTGTCTTGGGGCCTAAAGTCAGCCTACACATAACATCATGCAGAACATTTCGCAACACTTGAAGAGTGAGAGAGAGAGAGAGAGAGAGAGTGAGAGAGAGAGAGAGAGAGAGAGATAGAGAGAGAGAGAGAGAGAGAGAGAGAGAGAGAGAGAGAGAGGGCAAACAGCACAGCAGGAAGTTTCATTTCTGTGGGCACTTAGAGGAGGAAGTCAGGGAGATTGTGGGAATTAGTAGAAATATAGGTCTCCTCATCCATTCAAAGAGTCTTTGTAGTGCAGTGCCTACTAGGCGAGTGTGTGTGTGTGTGTGTGTGTGTGTGTGTGTGTGTGTGTGTGTGTGTGTGTGTGTGTGTGTGTGTGTTTGCATGTCTGTTTGCATGTGTGGTTGCAGTGTTTATGTCAGTGCCAGGACCCCCCACTAACAAGCACTACAACAAGCCTCCTACCAGCACACTAGGATACCTTAGGCTCCAATTACTGTGCTGGGAGTGTGTATAAGCTTGAGGTAAATAAGGGAGGACACGGGGAGACATAGTGGGGGGAGGGAGGGGGAGGGAGGGAGGGGAGGGGATTCGGGGGAATGTATCCAGTGTAAATTCAGAGCAAAAAATATCAATTCATTTAAAGCAAGGGGGTTGTTTGCATCAGAGGATAAAGGTCACTGGGCCTGGACGTGGATGTTTAAGGAGTTGGTACCACAGAGCGAGAAGCCTTTGAGAAGCATAGCCACGCACATGTAATATGTATGACATCAGACTTCCTGTACACAGATTGCAAGCCACTCTGGCAACGGTATATCAAATGCACAGCGCGTCTGTTAGCGACCACTTACCAGCATGGGTTGGGATACTTGTTACGACAAGCTTTTGTTCTAGTAACTGTGAAACAAAAAGGGCCGCCCCCTCGCTAACGGTGGAACGGTGCGGGTCCACAGTAGCACCGGTTATATGGTTCATAAGCTTTAAAAGGTTTGGTGTTGATAAAAAAGGACAGTTCTTCTTTGCTGTTTTTCATTACTGTCCGAGGCAGTGTTTCATAAAGTACGCAACTCAAAGTAGTATTATCTCCCTCTGCTCATAGGATCTTGCTGGTTTTGAAATCTAATCAAATATCCTGCTGATAGATCTCCGTATCTGTCTGGAACAATTCATTGTATATGTTGACTTCAAGAAATAACTTGCATTTCCAGTAGCAGAAGCGACATATAATCTATTGTTTATCAGAACAGCACAATAACAGTAAGGTAAGGGTAATAATGTACAAGTCATGTGAAGGGAAATGTCCTGTAAATAATGGAAGATAGAGACGTGATTAGATGATATGACAATAAATGAGATGAGGAATCAAAACCTCCAGTATTTTTCTTGAAGTCAGTGGTGATATAAGCTGACTAAAAGCAAATAACTTCTGCCTTAGTCGCTTACTTTTGAAAGTCATCTTTCCTTGGCCAAGGACTGCGTCTGCATGTACGTGTGTGTGTGTGTGTGTGTGTTTTGCGTAGGGCGCAGCAGAGCAGTGCAAGAAGGATACAGTAGACGCAGTGACACACACTCTGCTTTGTAGATATGTGGCACTCTCATATCTGTTTATTGATCAGAGCAGATGTGCGTCAATCAATCTTATCTGGGCTCCACACACTCTCTAGCTCACCTCCAGAGGCAGGCCAACCAATACTGCACCATACTGAGAGCCCCAAGCCAAGTCACATTATCATCAGACACCTTGAGGAAATTTTCTCTTTGTGGGTGTGTGTGTGTGTGTGTGTGTGTGTGTGTGTGTAGCAGGGTACATAGTGTAAAGGTGCATTGGAGGACAGACGGAAAGAGACAGCCTGAACTGAAATTCCCAGATTAACCTCTACTGTATGTACTTATGTATGTTATTACTGGGTTCCTCAGCTCAGCACCTCCACCGCATCACGGTGAAGCAGAATCAAACCTCTCGCCATCTGTAAAGTAGGCTTCACAGAAGGCTGCCGTTCTCTGCAGATTAGGAATCAGCGCTAATGTGCACCTCTTAGTATGCCTGGGTTAGATGTAATCACGGCAGAAGTACAGCACATCACGCTCAAGCAAAACACATGAAACACATCAATCCAGTCACTCTGATGATGCGGTAAATCTGTGATGTAAGGCGCGCTGATGTCTTGTTACGTCTTAAGCCTAAAATAGATCACGTTCACGTCGCCTGTCTCCATTAAAGTGATGAGATGCTCCGTGATGAGAGCGAACGCTGAAATGCGAAGAACGTGCGATTGTTTTAAGAGAGATGCTCGTCGAAGGCAGAAATAACATTTTCCCACGGGAGCGACAAGATGTTCGCGACGAGTCGATCGGGTTCTGCTGATCGCTTACCTCGGCAGACGTTCCCATTGTCGGGCTCGAACCCGGCCTTTGCACGTGCAGCTGCCGATAGGAACCATCCACTCCCCGTCTCCGTTGCAGTACAGCTTTATCGGGACGTCTACTTCCTCTGAGTTGGGGATGCAGATCCCTCTGGCGATGACCAGCGAGGTGCTCTCGGCCCCCGTCATCGTCTCCGGGAAGATGGCGAAGTTCTGGACCACGCTCGGACACTTCTTGTAGAAGACCCTCACTGACAGCAGAGACATGCAGGCTCCGTAGTCCTGGAAGGCCAGGTAGAAGCCGTTCTTGGACAGCGGGCCGAAGCTCCGCACCTCTGTGTTGACCTTCATGAGGCGTCCACCGAAGTCCACTTGAGAGAAGCTCTCATCTGCCGCGATGGTGTCGACCTTGAGGTACGGCGCCTCCATCCAGAAGGCGGTGCCTTTGGTGGCGATTACAGCATCGGTCTCATAGTAGTAGAGGTTGAAGGTCTCCTTGCAGGACCCGGGAACGTTGGGGATGGAGCTGCAGTCGCGCACGGTGAAGCGCATCTCCACGTAGATGCGCTGTGCGCCGCGCCGGTCGATGAAGGTGGTGAGGAGCCAGTTGTTTTGACTGGGCTCGAAGACGTTACACACCTGGTAGGTCCTGATGGTGTTGAGGTTCTCGTCATAGCCGCTCACCTCCTCCCACTGTGGAGAGAGAGAAGAGAGGGAGAAAGAAAGAAAGAAAGAGGGGTTGATTAGATGTGAATATTGGCTGAGCTGCAGTGAATTCAGTCATCTCCATCAGGAAGGCACACTCAAATTTCAGTCCACTTCCTGGACTGAAAGAAATGAGTCTGTTAGCAACGGAGAACATTCAAACACCCTTATTTTCTGAATTAGAAACAATTCCTCAAGTACCTCAATCGCAAAACCACTACTTTGCCGCCCTGCTCTAAAAGCTCAACACAGCTGTAGTATGTGTACCGCCACTGTATAAGCACAAACCCAGTAATTACTTTGGACGCGCTGCTATTTGCCATCTCTCCTGAGCGTGGCTGGGCACTGACTCGCTGCATTATAAAATACGTGTGTGTAACAAATTCAAGATTATGCACTATTGAATTACAATTAGACAGACGGGGTCTGCTAGAGTACACGGCAAGCAAGTGCTCGTCTGACGGAAAGACATTTGCACGCGGACTGATTTGAAGTGGGCCGGTTTCACTCGGAGGCCTGACCCAGAAAGTATGACGGATGAGCATCGGCGGCTCCCCGGGGTATTAAGTCTGGTGCTGCACCCGGTGCACCAAGTCATGATGAAAATGTGCCATTAGCATTTGGCTGGAATCATTAAGAATCAGAAAGAGAAATCACTGAGATGCAAAGAGTTGCTCTGCACGCTACAGCCTGCAAGAAAACGGACTAGCGTTCACGTTGTTGAATCGCTGGCTGGGTTACAAGACTATAAACCTAAATATAAATGGGAAAGACTTCAGATTGGTCAGAGATCAACACTCTTTATTTGTAGAGCTGTTTTTTTTTTTTTTGCAAAGGATATCTGCTATGCTGTTATGACAAAACCTCACCACAGCAGACACAGAAAAAAAACCCCCACAATGCTTTATCACCGTCACATAAAAGCCCACTGACATGAAAGAACGGTTGTGGAGTAGTGAGGATGATATACACCGGTTTGAAATTTCCCTTCTGAGAGCTCTTCCACTTTCTATAGTAATACCATTATTTTTACTCTCATCTGAAGCAACAGCTTGACTCAGAGATTTATTTCTCCAAATCCCCCCCTGCCACCGATCTTAACGGCTGTAGGCGAGGGGAAGTTAATGAGGTCTATAGTGCAGTGAGTGGGCCTCCAGTCAGTTCATGTTTCTCGTGTGCATATATCTCCTGGTGCTTCCTCCTTCTCCTGACCTTTACGGGCCCAGCTGCTCAATCAGGCCTAATGGAGACTCCCAAGAACCGGTCGAATGACGGGGGAGAATTTGGAAGCGTTGGTAAGCGAGTCCATTGAAATGATGGAGCGCTAGGAGCGATACATGGGATAACATTAGAGCGTTCATTCATATGTGGCATTCAACAGAAAAAAGAAAAAAAGAAGATAGAAGATACCATCTTCAAGATAATTTCTAGCCCAAGGAAAATTCGGGAGCATCTGTAAGAAAACAAGGAGGGTGGGGTGGGGCTGAGGGGGAGAGAGAAAGAGGGAGTGGAAAGGGGGGGACACATGGGGAGCAGTGACACCGCTGACATGATAAACGAGTTTACAGAAATCTGAGGTGCAAATTAAAGCCTTTTTTCACCGCTGCTCCCTCTGTGCCCACTCTGCTGTACTCCTCTCCCCCCCTCTCCTCTCCTCTCCTCCCCCCTCTCCTCTCTCCCCTCGTCTCTGGTCTGTAATGACCATTCATCAGCATTACAGGAACCTGTCCCTTTCAGCACTGCCTGTTCATTAATACCGCCAGCCCAGGGCTCCTCTGCTCCCGTCTGCTCCGGTCTAGGAGGGGGTCTTCACCGCCCCTCGTCTAGCCAAATGACCGCCATCTTTCACGCCGGAGAGGGGCCCTAGGCGCCTCGGATAATGCCCATCTGAAATCTGCCCAGAAATTCATTGCTTCATACAATAATGAATGACATTTTTTTCCCCCGCTCGGTGGCAGGTATTTTTTTTATCACCATTGTTTCAAACATAAACGAAACATTAGCGGTGCATCAGCTACTTGGCAGAAATCTAGACTACAAAATGTTATCCTTTCAGTTCTTTGTTTTCATCTACTTCTGTATGTATGTGTGTGTGTGAGTGTGTGTGTGAGAGTGTGTGTGTGTTGAGAAAACGTGCTGTGTATAATTTGATGGCTTATTGATTTGCTTGCTGTTGTTTTGCTGCTGACGAGCTCGGGGCTACGGACCTGCATTTCTGCTTCTGTAGGTACAAAACATTTGATCGGCCTGTATATTAACAGCGTTCTTTAGCATCTTTATCTTCCCCCCCCCCCCCCCCCCCTCTGTCACGGCTGCCATCTCCGTTCACAATCCCCACGGTACATTTGACACCTCTTCTACCAGTGTTCTCTCTCTTTGCCAGAACTTTTGGATCATTTAAATCACATCCACCTCCTGTGGCGCTCCGTGACAAAGATGGGATGAGGCATCATCACTTGTCATCGTGCTGATAATGGAATTCCCTGCATCCGTTTCCCCTTCGAGGACTTGTGTAAAATAACACTCTTTGTCCTGCGCTGTGTGAATGTAGTGTATGCACTTCCCCTTGCTGTAGACGCTCCGTAGTCTCAGGTAGTAATGACGCCTTATCTTCCTTTCGGCGTGGAGGTCAGGAGAGAAACCACAGAGCAGCGCAGGAGATGGATTAATAGGTAGAAGAAATCTTTACATTGAAAGTGAAGTGTGACGTATAAGCTACCGAGTGTGTACACGGGGGACAGACCCCACTTAAGAGTCTCCCTTTGTCTCCCGCTGCAATTCATTCGCGGCGTAAACTCGGCTCTCTCTCGATTAGCTTCACCGTATACATTTTCCTCCGTCGCTATCTTTTCTCATTTCCTATTTCTTTTGGCGACGCTAAATCTCTTGCTCACGAGCCATCAGACGAACACTGAGAGCCTCTGTGCACAGCGGCCGTCTTCACGCCAACCAAATGCAACCCATTTACTCCCCTCTAATAGCTTTGCTTTTGCCAGTAATATGGGAGATGCTCTTCCCGCGCCCCCCTGACTGTCGAGTGTGGCCGTTTGCGCGCGTCGTTACGGCTGCTCTGTTTTATGGGCGGCGGCGAGGAAGACGGAAGAGCTATGGATTCACAGATGCGCCTAATGTGTGTGTTAATGACCAGTCACAGCTAGCTGGGCCGGGGGACAGAGAGGCAGGGAGCAAGAAAGAGAGAGAGAGGAAGACGCCAGGAGCGGCGAGGAGTCGGGGAGGGGGTCGGTAATATATTCGGGCCGATGTTTCCCCGCCCGCGACCTCAGCCCGGCTGCCATCAAGCCATCGATACTCTGCCCTCATAAAAGCCATTCATCACATTGATCTCCTGCCGTTACCTTGAAAGGCTAAAATAACACGGAGCAGCTCGGATGGCCCCGGTCTCGGCCCTACGAGTCGATGGCGTCCGACGGGGGAGCCGGAGACGCAGAGAGAGAGCCCCCCCCCCCCAAATCACCGACTTCAGCGGTGTTTAGAGTAGCCTATCAGGACGGGGGAAGAAACACCCGTGGACAATGACGGGAGACCGGGCCCGGACTAATGAGTCACTCGGAGCAGGGTATAGGGGAGGGTGGGAGCGGGCGATGGATGGGAAGATGTAGAGGAGAGGAGAGGCTCGCTGAGCCAAAGGGAAACCACCGTATGCGAGCTGCCAGATTCCAGTCGGGCCTGATACCGATAATCCATGGAGAAGAGGCCCCGGCTGAAAATGGTACATTAGGTTATACTGTTGGCAGCGAAGGGAATACAAAAATAAAATATGAGCAATGTGATTTTCTGACCTGGTATAGACTGTAACTTCATCCTCGACCATACAAATCAAGCAAAACACTTGACAGCAATAGGTCTGCCTGAAGGAGAGCTGAATAGAGAGACAACTATTGGTCTGATCTTTCACCTCCAGGCTGCTGCCAGATCCTCAGCAGAGGAGCAGCTTCGCACAGATAAACTGCTCTTCAAATCCATCAGCGCCAGTTAATACAGCAACACACACACACACACACACACACACACACACACGCACGCGCGCGGACATGCTGAATACGGACGGATGACGCACAGCTCCGAGCATTTCCGCATTTAAAGCTCCTCGGCCATGAAAGGTTTACGAAATGCCATCAGTAATAGTAGATGAGTGTGTGGCAACCGTTTTCTTGAACGGCACTCAAAACCCCCCATTACTCAGTCTGACGGTGGGCTTTTACAGCAGGACCCGGGGCGAGGGATGCTTCAACAGCTAGTAGGCAGCCAAGGCCGAATAGCAGCACTCCGTCGCCACTGTGTCCCCCCTCACTTTTGTCCCCCCCTCACTTTTGTCCCCCCCCTCCAATAGCTTCTGCTGATGCGGTGGTAAACTGTGTCTTTGCACACTTTTTCTCGGTTTAAGGTGCTGCACTTGGATTTTTTTTTTTTACTCCCCCAAAGGAATAGAGCAGCGAGGAGACGGTGCTTCTTTTTCTTTCACGTGTTCCCTGAAGGACCCCTGGACTAGATTGTGTTTATACAGTGTTTCCACCAACAGATTTGGTTAGGGTGTTTACATCTGCAAACCCCCAGAGGAATGGTTGGCATGTTTGTGAGCGCTACTCTACTCTCCACCACAGGGCTGTCTGTTCATCTATCATTACAGGACTAAAACATGTGGGTGGAGGCGGGCAGGAGATTGCTTTTCATACTACAGGCTTAGGATGGTCATTTCAGTAATGAGCCTATTTGTTATGCCTGACAACAGAACATTTTATTGAGGCAGAGAAAATATGCCTTTGTAGGATCCATTTTTTTAATGATTATACGAGGCTAAATCTGTATTAAAAGAGCTTTTGAGAAAGAAAAATAAAAAACCGAATGAAGAACGCTGCACATACAGGCAAAATGAACGTCAGATTTCTAAAGGCCAAGGTCTCAGAAGGACAGTGGATTATGTTTGAATGTGAGAAGCTGAGATAGGGACTGAACTCTCCATGCCCTTGCTGAAAGACGGTCTGCTCATTTTCTCAAAGCTCACCGTGGACCGTAATCACAAACCAGATAGCTTTTTCTTTCTAAAGGCTATTTGAATCCCACTGACTTAATAAGGGCATTTTTTTTTTTTTGCATTTCCACCTTCGGGCGTGTTCCTGAACGCAACAGTTGGTCTGCCGCGGTAACGATTATATAGGGAGGTACATTTACTCACATTCACCTACAACCTTTGAGACGCACGCTCTTACTCTAAATGCACTAAAAACTACGCCTCATCTCCCACCTCTCTCTCTCACACACACACACACACTAACTCACTGCAACCTCTAAAATATGCAGCAGCATGATTGCTATTATCATTTCTGATCAGCTGTGTTATTGAATGTGGGCTGCTGTCAGGCCAGTTGCATGGGAATGATTATTTCGCAGGGCGTCTGAGGCCCGGTTCCGCCTGGCTGGATGTGATGGATGGGGAGGAAATGGTGATGTCTGAAACACTCTCAGTCCCGCCCGAACCCAGCCACTCTATAATTACAGTCAGTTTGATTGAGCTCAAATAGAAGAGCGTCCGTCTGTTCGTCTATCTGAGTACGGGAGCCGACGACAATCCGGCCACACCCATGTGTCCCGATCGATACTTCTTTTGCGATCGGTTTTGGCTTAAG
>JAXDDW010000029.1:3740000-3747500 GCA_034670385.1 Hoplostethus mediterraneus | reverse complement strand
ACATCCAAACGAAATTAAACACGACACACGTGTGGAGCGAGTGCAGCTGTAGGTGCATCATGGGTAAAAAATAAAAAAAACGCTCGCCGTACACACGGTCGAATCACATCTGCTCGCCTTGTGAGCGTCTGGCTGGCGGACGCACACATACGAGCGTTGAGTGTGCGAGCGCATACAGTCAGTCCATTACAGATCCGCATGGGCCAACCCTGATACGTCCTCATGCTTACACCACTGGAACTAATGACGCTGCTTCTGCAATCTTTCAAAATTAACCCTTCAGGTCAGACACACACACACACACACACACACACACACACACACACACACGCACACGCACACGCACACGCACACACACACACACACACACACACACAGGCTCCTTATAAACTCTTGAAGGAGAAGTTACTAAAGGAAATTAATGAGATGTATCGGATAACACAGACAATATACTAGTGTGTGTGTGTGTGTGTGTGTGTGTGTGACTTTTTCTCACATTCTGTACGTGTGTGTGTGTGTGTGTGTGTGTGCGTGTGTGTGTGTGTGTGTGTGTTTGCACGTACACAAGCACATGAGACAGTATGAGTTATTGGGGTCAAGCAGAGAAGCAAAAAGGCCAGTTGGCCATTGGCTGCAACACGCAGCACGGCGCAACACGATACCATCATACATCATACATACAACCACCGTGTGCAAGGGAGTATGTCATCTTACTGCCCGCATCATAACATGACCACGGCTCAGACCCCCTCGTACAGGCTAAGCTAAAACTCAATATTGTGATTATTTCAAACTTTTACCTCGATTACAATTAACGAACGATTATTTTATTTGTTTTGTTTTATTTTGAAATTTGTTTTATTTTGAAATTGACCGGATGCTCTATGCCGTTCCTGTGTCTGGCTTCCTGCCCGGCTTGACACATTTGCTTGCGGCTCGCAAAAAACGACCGGTCCAAACCTGTCTGAACACGGCGTTACTGGACGTGACTGAATACCACCTAGTATTTTTTTAAGGGGACAGTTCATGAACGCAGTATCGGGGAAAGTATTTGGCCCATTCATTCACGGGAAAGTGATGTTACGTCTGATGCGCGCGCACACACACACACACACACACACACACACACACACTGGTTGCTTTGCTAACTGGCGCTTCTAGACGTTCCTCGTTCTTGTCGCCTAAATAACAATCGAAATGAAGGATTTTGAAAATTTGCCACGATTACATCATTAAATCGCGATTACGATTATAAACACGATTATCGCCCAGCCCTAAGTACTAATGCTCATCATATGGGATACGGTGCAGGCAGACGGGATACTCACATGGATTCGGTTGCAGCGGCTACATGACTGTTGCGCACCTCGTGGCTACATCACGAAATTGTCTGCTATCGACCGGGTTTGACATCGTTATAACCTCAACTCTCACCAACTACAAATCTGTAGAAAACCTGAATTCAGTGTGTGTGTGTGTGTGTGTGTGTGTGTGCATGAGACCTTTACCTCCTCACTCAGACGCCTTGAGCGGATCTACACACAGCACCTCTCTCTCTCACACACACACACACACGTAAGTACAAACTGTCTCACACACACACTCCACGAGTGAGGTCAACACAGCTGAGTGGTACGGTAAGTTCTACCAGTGAGTAAGATTGTATTCTCCCTGCAGCAGATCTCTCTCTCTCTCTCTCTCTCTCTCTCTCTCTCTCTGAACCCTTACAACAGGAGTAGCTTAAAAAACGATGCTCGACACAGACAAGAGGCTCTGTGTGCCTGGAGGCTCGCTGAACTGAACAGGCCTCCGTGGAAATAGTCTCTACTCGGTAGGTCTTACCGCACACCTCCTCTTCACCGAGGATGAGACGTTACAGCTCTACATGTAATGGCTGGTGTAATGCTAACGGTGTTCCCCATGCGTTACAGTACGTGAGCATCATGAAAGAAAAAAAAAACCCCTTGCTGGTCCTGACTCGGCTGAACTGACCCCTTTGGACGGCAATCGCGGGCTTAACGATTCGAAGTGCAGCCCGGGACCGAACGCCGATGAAGACCGCGATGCTGCAAGCAGAGGAGGAGTTGTGCAGAAGACTGTGTGATGCATCCAAACTGCCGAGGCGGGTGAGATCAAGTGGGGGCTTTTTATTTATTTTTTTTATTTTTTTTGAGCTTGAGGAAAACTGACTGCTGACAGGCCACTGCTCCTCCACAGTTAAATAGCTGCGAGGTGCATCCCTACCGATGCAGTTAATGCGAGCTTTAACGGTAAGATTCCTGCCCCCGGGAGTGCAGCGGCATGTTCAGGTTAGCACCCATCTGCTTGCGATCTGAGATGGATGTCAATATTTGCTGACTGCTGAAACACAGACAGATCACTGCTCACTGCTCCAATTATATTTAACGGTTATTTAAGCGTGACGCGAGCTAGCTGTTACACAACGGCTAGTGCTAACCAGGAACTGTGAGCATGAGAAAGGCAACCCTATGAATGAATGTATAACGCCGTCATACCCGCAGAATAGACCCTGTTATGTTTAGTAAAGTAAATGAAATATGATTCACGTCTCTTTTATTTATTTGTATCTTTCTGCGTGTATTTTTTTTTCTGGTTTTGGTGAGTGAGCGTTTGAAGTGTGTGTGCTTAGAAGACGAACAAAGGGGCTAGGGCTTCACCTACCAATACCAGCTGGCACCGAGCCATGATTTTCTGTTACAAAGACACACACACACACACACACACACACACACCCTAGGGGGTATAGTCCAGGTCCAGGTTATTCTTAGAAGGCATCACTTAACCATGTCAGTGTGTGTCAGCGTGGAGCCGTGACAACAGCCCCTTTTTACACGTATGTAAAACGCCTCATAAAGATCCAGTGACTCAGAGCGTCTGTCTGTCTGTCTGTGTTGGAGAGGATTCATGCTAGCAGGGACCAATCACAGCGCTGAGAACAAGGCCTCAGAATTTAAGTTCACTTCGGGTCCATTAGTGTAATAGGCCAATCATACGAGTGACATTATGATTCTACCCTTAAAAAAAAAAAAACTTTTTTCCACTCTGTTGACTTTGCAGTTTCTTCAACTCCTTTCATGTGCATTAAACTAAAATGGTACCCTTTTGAGAAAAAGCCGTGAGCAGTTCCATCCTCTCTGCTCCTCCTCCCCTGTTTCATACCTAATACCTCCACTTCCCTGCATAAATGTATCATTACAGTATCATTATGTCTATGGTATCCCCCTAGCCTCCATTTACAGGAACTTAGGTACTCTGTTCTGGGGCTTACGTGGATCCATTATGTCATTAAGTCATTATGAACAGCGACAGTGAGAAAATAATACCCATAATAGGAGCTACGTGGGCCACTCCTAAGACCGAGCTCTCGTCCTGCCTGCCCTGTCTCACAGTTGATCTGTCTGTCCACGTCATTTCATACTTGGATGAAGTAGAAAGTTCTACTGAAGTTGCTTTAATTCCGTACTGATGTACTTTTTTTGTGTTTTACACCGTGTGTTTTGTGCGTGTTGGCAGTGACCAACTCACCCCAGAGTTAGGATACGCTGTCCAGCCCAGTTCAGCTGTGGCCACCCGCGTGTCCATCACCGTCTCTGCAGAAAAAAAAAAAGAGGGGGAGAGAGAGAAAAAGAGGGGTTAGACTCAAAAAAGCTATTTGGAATATCATTCCAGAGTTGAAGTGCATTCAAGGCTCAGTGTTTCTCTCCAATGAGCTTTTGACACTATCGTGAATGAGGAGAGAGGAGATGAATCCTTCACAGCCTTTCATCCATCTCTGCTAGACTTCCCCTAAGACAAGAGACACGGGGACAAAGCCCTGGCACTTTGTTGGAAGGAATGTTTGGGAGCCTCTGTCCTGCTGTTGAATGCTGAGCTTTGTATTGATGTTGTGTGTGTGTGTGTGTGTGTGTGTGTGTGTCCACGCATGTGTGTGTGTGTGTGTGCATGAAATCACACGTGTTCTGTCTCCAAAGGCCACGGCCAGTCCAGTTTGTTTACTCTGTAGATATAAAAAAAAGAGTGTTGATGCTCAGAAACAAGGCTGAATTCCACACATCATCCTATAGTGATGTACTTTTTATAGCAGTGGCGAGACAGAAATGTCCAAGGCACGTAGGAGGGGTGGGGAACATGTGTGATGAAATGAAACGAGGCTGATGCCATGTCTTGTTTATCACTGTGATTTGCTCACTACACGGCAAACTGGTTGAAAACAACAACAGCCTCGGAAGAAAAATAGAAAATAGTTTTGAAAGATAGAGTTAGTTGTTTCCATCTGTCCATCTCTCACTGGACCTATCTGGCCCAACACTGTTCCTATGAGAGAACGGAGAACACAACCAGGGCGGCTCTCTCTTTCTGTTTCAACATTCACGCTCTCTCTCTCTCTCTCTTCCCTCGCTAATGCTCGGTGACACATCACAGACAAATAGGCTTGGCGGCTCTC
The DNA here is from genome assembly GCA_034670385.1 of Hoplostethus mediterraneus. Lineage (NCBI taxonomy): Eukaryota > Metazoa > Chordata > Actinopteri > Trachichthyiformes > Trachichthyidae > Hoplostethus > Hoplostethus mediterraneus. The sequence goes on along the minus strand of JAXDDW010000029.1, from coordinate 3,743,035 downwards.
CCAAGGAGATTGTGAGGCCTGTTTTGATTAATATCTGCCGTGTTGGCACATTGGAAGAAATCTGATCTAGCTCCAGGTAACAGAGAAGTTGCGGCCGTTACCATGAACCAACAGCCTCGTTTACCTCTCTGTCTCCCCCCCCCACACCCCCGACCCTCCCCCCTTCATTCTACTGTCTCGCGCAAAGATTTATAGATTGATGAGCGGAGTGACACGCCGGCCTCCTCAGCAGCAGTAATGATAGATTCATAATTCCCCCTGTTACAGACAGTTTATTCTCTGGCTCCGACCCTCCATCTTATTGAAAGGGAACCGAGGCATATTTCACTTTCTTCAGGATGTGTCCCCCCCCACGCCACAACACGCCCTCGACTGTGTTTGTTGTGCCCAGACAGATAAAAGCTAGGGGGTTGGAGAGAGGGGGGAGAGAGAGAGAGAGGGGAGAGTAAGCGGTGTGTCTGGGTCGTGATCTCCGGGTAGATAAGACCGGAGCGTGCGAAATCGTCTGCAGGAGAAGAAGAAGAAGAAGAAGAACTGTGGTTTTGTTGTGTCCTTGGCTTGGACCTCATCCACTATCACAGCCAACAGTTGGCTCGCGAAACCCACACATGTTGTTGATAAGGGAGAAATCACACTCTGATTAAATGCAAAGACAAAACCAGCAGATGCCGTTCTCCTTCAAGTCGACGTTCCAGCCCCGCATCACCCCCCTCCCCCTCTCCCTCTCCCCCCCCGTTACCTACCCCCTCCACACACACACACACACACACACACACCCGCAGCTGTTGCTTTACTTGGAATCTCACTGAACTTGCAGTGATTTAGAGATAATTCCAATGATGGAGCACTCGAGGCCCCGTCATCCGCCGCTGAAGTGGTGTTGGTAAAAAAAAAAAAAAAAACACACAAGTACACTGAGGATGAGTGACGGCCCACCGAGAGGAAGGAGAGAGAGAGAGAGAGAGAGAGAGAGAGAGAGAGAGAGAGAGAGAGAGAGAGGCCTTTCATTCTCAATCTCCACTTCCTGAGAGAAAAACTGTCCTCAGACACAGAACCAATTAGCCCAGGTAACACACACACACACACACACACATGAGGACACATACACACGCATGCCGCACACACAAAGAGTCACACACACACGAGCCAACTCTGAGACCAATTTTTCCGTGTTCGCCTACAGTGACAGCCTTGTTCACACCCCGGCTTCCGTCAGAGTATTTCAATTTCCCTAAGATCAGCCCGGCCTCGACTAGTTTCCACCAGCCAGCCAGCCAGCCAGCCAGCCAGCCAGCTATAGCGTGCCCGCCTGCCCGCCTGCCTGTACCACTGCTGTCAGCCGGGGAGATAGGGATATGAAACAGCCCTAAGCGCCAGCCCGCGTCATGGGAACTGCCAACCATTTTCTCAGGGGAAATCACAGAAGCTTTAGTCAAATCACACAGGCATCGGGTAGGCCGCTTTCCATTTCCTTTATGAGGGAGAGGAAGTGGGGGGGGGGGGGGGCGGTGGGACGAAGAGGTCCGAAGACCCCCCCCCACCCCCCCCCGGGGAGGCGTGGATGAGCCGTATCATGTGACCTAATGTCCACCATTAGCGGAATACCAAAGTAAGCTTAAGTGGGTTATTAGCAGAGGGGGCGGGGCTCGGGCGGCTCACACACCTGTCCTCACACACTGGGGATTTGGAAAAGGCCTCTTGTGTATTTATTACTTTAGGTTTTAATTTTTAAACGGGCCGCGATGTGGACTGTTCATCCATTTAACCCTCGAGTGGATGTGAAGGCTTTCAATTCAAAAGAGAATATCCACCACTTACAAAAAGTTATCATCGCATGACCTACGATCACACATCGTTCCCATCACTTCATTTGATTCGTGACTTGTGGTTTTTTGGGGTACGATCAGGTCACTGTTTCATGGACATTTCCCTCAACCCACGCTTAGGATCATTTGCTTGGATAAACATGTACTTGTAACTTAATTTGCTTCCACCCGTTTGAAGCAGTTGGATCTCGACTCCTCCTCGGCGTCTGCGGGGGCCCCCAGCAGTTTCACGCTAGGACTACTCCCAGCTTTAGACCATAAAACCCCCCCATAAAAACAATTAGTCCCCTTTTGTTTCTGGTTGGCTCCCCTTGATTCAGAGGGCAATTACATCTGACCACACCCCCCCTCATGCTTGCTTCTGGATTCACTGTTTCAGAAGACGAGGAGGACAGACGCTAGCGAGCTGTTAGCCCCATCGTGTTTGGAGGACAGCCCAAAGTGTTTCCCCCCCCCCCCGCAATCATATTCTGCTACGTCAGCTCCACCTACGAGTGTCAATAAATTAAACACAGCAGGTTCACAAGCAGTTCAGTCGGCGGGAAAACGATCCGCGCGCAGAGTTTAGCGTCGCCTACGTCACCAGAGCTCATAAATCTATTTGGGAAACAATAGCTCGTAGGTGTCAGGGTGGGCCCGCCGCGGATGGATCCAAACAATACGGTAGTAGTTCCTCTAAATCGCAGGAAATAAGTACACCCAAATAAGTACATCGTCATTCATCGCAATGTTCAAGACCCAGTTCTAGTCAAAAAACACACAGGCCCCTAACTCGGCCAGAACCGAGGTCCCCAAACCGAAAAACCCACAGCCTCCATTCCCAGAAAACACTGCTCCTTCTCATTAGCAGCCCTTCGGCGGATCGATACCGAATGGTGGGCAGTTTAAAGAGAGAGAGAGAGAGAGAGAGAGAAATGGAAGAGCGACTGCATTAAACATTGATGGGGCCCTGCGTTACAGATCGATAAGCCGGGCCCCCCCCTCTTCACGCGATTACACGTCAGCGAGCAGTCGCATGATGCATCGCGCGGACACGCATGGTTACACACACCGGCACAGCACACATCACATCACAGGGGGGAGGAAGGGGAAAGGAACGGCGGGACCATCCATCCCTCCTCTTTGAGCCTTTACATGTAAGTGTGCAAAATCCCACAGAGCGGGAGTCGGTTCGGTTTTCGGTGGCATGCCTGTGTGATCCCCCCCCCC
>JAXDDW010000029.1:3707500-3735000 GCA_034670385.1 Hoplostethus mediterraneus | reverse complement strand
ATGAGAGGAATCGTTTCTTGATCCATACCTCATTTAAAAAGTTTGGGATTAGGGCCTGAGGAGTATCACGTTACAGCACATCGACAATGCCAAGAAAAGTTTTCCAAAATGCAGAATGGAAAAAACGAAGCCCCCCACCCCCCCCCCCGAGAACCTCGCCGAACTCCGTGTTTATGTTGGACAGCCTAAACGGAGAACACTGACAATGTAATTCAGCCTTTTCCATACGGAGCATGTCTCTGCAGTGAAGGCCTGTACGTTAGCGCTTCGATATGTCTCGACTTCACAAATGGAAGTTAGACGTTTGCCCTCACTTGGCCCTGTCATCGCTTGAGCTGGAGACGCCAGCAGACTGAGAGAGAGAGAGACGAGCCAAACGCAGCTCTGCACTGGGATTGTGCAAGACCTGACGTTTAGCAGTGAGCTACAGCTAATGGGCTATCAGGGGTGACTTAAAGCATCTCTGTTCCTCGGGCGGACCAGGAAATAGCGCTGAGTAAACACTATGATGTCATCTCAATTACCTCCCACCACAGTCCCTCACCCTGATTAAGACAGTATCGTCATTAGCACAGTCCTGTGTGTGTGTGTGTGTGTGTGTGTGTGTGTGTGCTGTGGGAGTATGAGAGAAAACACCGAGTACAAATAAAAGGAGAGTGAAAGGGAGGACGTCTAATATGTGTACAGTGTGCAAGTGTCTCAGATGGCATCTTGGTGCATCGTGTAACCACTGGGGGTTAGGAGGGCGCAGAGATAGATGGAAGTGATTGTCCTTTCCCGTCACACTGATCTGAGATAACTATCTCATAATATGTGGGACATGGAGGGAGAGAGAGAGAGAGAGAGAGAGAGAGCATGCAGTTCATGTGAAGCGAGATGGTGAATCAGATATGGAGGGAGTAAATCGGAGAGACAGTGCGATGGAGAGGGGGCGTCATGCGGCAGTGACCTGTGTTATCTTATCCACAACTGGATCTGACCTTTGCTGAATGCGAGGTCGCATCGTTTCTCAGAAAACCGCATGACCGCACGCCGCCGAATGTACCGAGAGACGCGCTCGGGGACTCTCCGTCTCTCACCAGATACCCAATTATGAACACGAGGAGGACGAAACCGCCTTAAACCTGGCGACGGACACACTGGGGGCGGAAAGGAACACATGTAGGGATGACGCGTAGACGCTAGGGCTGCGCGGTGAACCGGCATTAGCGCTCACGCTAGCACGTTACCAGCTCTCATCGAGATGGGGTTGCCAGGTCAGGTTGAATTCATTCAGGGAGACTTGCATCCTTCCCCGGTATTAAACTGCCACGGGTTGCGGCCGAGCGTTATGTGCATCCTTTTCTTTTTTTCATTGAAGTAGACGAGGCGACTCGTGCACTCGAGACAAGAGGAGGGAGTTCTGGTGCACTTTATCAGTCAATACAGTCGCTTCCTTCGTGGAGCTTCCTGTGCTCTTACATTTGAGCAATTTGACCGAAAAAAGAGCGAGGACAAGACCGTCCAACCGTAGCGACACATATAAACACACACGCTTTTCCTATGTCATGGGAATTTCTTTGACACGCTTACGGAGAGTAACTTCATCTCAATTTCATTATTTAGCGCTGTAGTCATCGTGAGAAATGGGTCAAATCGTCGCGATGAAGATTTTTGCCCATATCGCCCAGCCCTAACAGACACTCACATGTACACACACACACACACACACACACACACACACACACACACACGGACACACGGTAAGCGTGCTCGCACATGAAGCACACCGACACAACGGAGCCCAGCTGCTCCTCATATCACCTCCACTGGCTGGCACAGCCTCAGAGTCTGACTCAAAACCTTGGGTGGTATTTATCAGAGCAGAGAGAGAGAGAGAGAGAGAGAGAGAGAGAGAGAGAGAGAGAGAGAGAGAGAGAGAGAGAGAGAGAGAGAGAGAGAGAGAGAGGACCCAAGTCAAACTGGAGATTTTAGAGACATTACGGCTCCTCACACTCCTTGATGCAAAGTGTGAGGAGCCCCGCCTTAAAAAGAACACGTGAATAACACCGAAATTAACACGGAAAAAAAAACAACTTTAATCCTGAAAAGTTAAATGTAATACCGCTAGTTTCTCCCCAAGAATAAGGCACACGGGCGATGTACCGGTGAACGCAATAAAAAGAGACTGTCTGGGAGGGAGGGGGGGGTCAACCAGCAGCTTGCTATATCCAATCTCATTAAACACTGTTGTTAACCATGTTTGGATGCACCACAAAATTGACTTGTGCCCCTTGTATAATTCACCCCGTCGGCAGAGAGAGAGAGAGAGAGAGAGAGAGAGAGAGAGAGAGAGAGAGAGAGAGAGAGAGAGAGAGAGAGAGAGAGAGCGGGAGAGCCTTGAGGGTTTGAAGCCGTGCCCTCCCTCCGTCTCATCTCGCGGCAGTAAAAGCACAACCTTCAACCACCTTGAACCCACTGGAGCTGAATTTCAATAAAAGTCAAATTATCACCCGGGGCCCGCGGGGGCCTCGGAGGAGGAGGAGGCACTAAGCCCGAATCGACTGCGCGCGGAAGACGATTTAACAGTCATACGGAGGTGTGAGCGAGTCAATCAGACGACGCGCTTCTTCCTCTCTAGTCTCACCGGCGAGCGGCGCTTTACTGTACCTTATCTGAAGAGCAGTGTGTGTGTGTGTGTGTGTGTGTGTGTGCGTGTGCGTGTGTAAGGCGCGCATTCCGACGTGCCATCGGGAAAAAGCGCTATTCAATTTAGCCGCGTTCTCCCTTGACCGGTGTAGTGAGATCCAGGTAATTGCTGCCTGGGTTTCGGTATTCCCCAGCCGGCGCGCTCCCGTCACCGCGGGGACGGCGGCTGGCTGAGCCGGTGTGAATGAGAGGGGAAGAGCGCGCGGTGTCATCTCGCTCCCTTTAGCCATGAGCGAGGTGTTCTTCGGGGAGCTCGTTAGTGCAGCTCCACCACACATACACACACACACATGTTCACCCACAGCACTCACTCAACACACACACACACACACACACTTTTTTTTGTATTTATCCTTTATTTAACCAGGGTAATCACGTTGAGATTTCTCTTTTTCAAGTGGGCCCTGGCCAAGAAGGCAGCATACACATAATTTCACATATAAAACAACATGAAAAAACAGTAAAAAATAGAGCAACACATGAGTAGAGAAATGCTTCTCTGAACCACGAGTGACCACAGAGATTCTCATGAATCTCAGTGATGGGACTCTCAGAAAGAAAAAAAAAAGAGTTATTTATTACTCGATACTCATTTTAAAAGTAATAATAGTACTTCACGTATTACTCCCTTGGACAAGAGCCCAGCTGCTCAACATTTACACACCTCCTTCTCGCCTGCGGGATCAGGCGACAGAGGCAGGGAAACTGCAGGGGGGTTTTAATCAACACGTGAACCACAGGCGAGGCAAAATCACAACGAATGAACGGCAGACACGATCTCTTCATCGACTGTGTTGCTCGATAAGACAAGTAGCCTAACAATGTTGTCATCCAACATCTGGGCTGGAGAACGACTCCGACTCTGACCCATACTGAACATACTGAAACCATTCACCGGCAGAGGACAACTATTACTGAGTTGCCGTCCGACACTGAGATCAACTCCCATCCTCCCCTTCCTCCCCCTGCAATCTATCTCCAACAGATAAAAATGCCAATGGCCTCTCCTATGCCTCTAAGCAAAGACAATGTTTTCCATTAAAAGCAAACAGTAAATCCCCACTCACACGCCGAGGGACGTCTATATATTTTTGGAGATGGCCTTTGGTTTACCTTAGGGGTTTTTGTTTTTGCCCGGTGTCTGCATTCACTTGCAGCAGCGAGGGAATAGGGAGATAGAAAGTCCTGAGGCTAAAAGAAAAACTTTCAGCAGAGGATCCTTGACCTCATAGCACGAGGCTGACAGAGGCGGAGTGAGATCCTCAGATGAGAATCTATAATGAGAGAGAGAGAGAGAGAGAGAGAGAGAGAGAGAGAGAGAGAGAGAAGCTAAAGAAATATAATTTGTATCTCTGGGGAGTTGGAGCCAGACGGACCATCTATAGCATATCCGTCTGGAAGTCTCTCACCCTACCGTGGATAACAACACGTAAGCTCTCGGTGTTCATCAGTGCCTCTTATGAGTCTTTCCGCCATTCGTTTTTTTCCCCCCTTTTCATTTCTCATTGGCTGTATCCGTCTCTCTTACTCACTCTCTCTCTCTCTCTCTCCCTCTTCGTCGCTGAGCCATTCTGGATGCAAAACCGCGGCTCAGAGAAACATGGAGCTCTACCGGGAGAACAAATGTCACTTCACACACATTACATTTTAGTCTGCATTGCCGCGGGGACGGTGTGGGGAATGTTTTGAGTGATATAGTGCCACACACGCACACACACACACACACACACACACGCGCACACACGCACACGCACGCACACTATGCAACCGAACCCATCTGATTTGGCTGTCTATCAGTGCAATCCACGGGGCCTGGGTGCTTGAGCTTTGGCCCAGAACACAGCCCAAATGTCACAGCTGTCCAGTGACACTAGTGGGGGGGGAGGTGGGGGACCCAAAGATCTGCCTCCCCCCCCCTGCCGCCCCCACGGCTCTCTCAACTGTAGCTATGCCAGTACTAGCTGTCTGCTTTTAGGCAATATACACAGACACCCCTGACAGCTGGGAATGGAAGCCTGGGGGCCCTGGCTGCCAAAATCATATCCTTACCATTTTCTTTTTCTTTTTTTTTTTTTTTTATATCCTGCCATTTTGGATCTTCCATGGAAGAGTCTTTTTTTTGTTGATTGCTAATGCAGCTGAGAGGAACTGTGCCACGGGTGGATCAGAGGGGGCAGGTTCTGGATGTAGTAAGACAAGCCCCGTGGTTAGCCTCTCAGAGAAAAAGGTCTGCCTGCCAGAGAGAGAGAGAGAGAGAGAGAGAGAGAGAGAGAGAGAGCTTTCCAGGCAGCGCTTTATACTACTCAGCCACCCCCCCCGCCCGCAGATGAGGCTGTTTGCTGGTGAGATGTGAGCCGGGGCTCCAGGAGTAAAAAAGTGCAACACTCCGGCTCGTCGGTGCTACAACAGTGTGGCTAAAGAGCTGAGACGCCTCGTTAAATATGTAGCGCCGCCGACCCGCTTCAAGCTGTTTTCCTTACTTCACACGTAAGGAGCAGTCACAGCAAACACTCGCTCGCTGATCACTTTATGCATACACACACACACACACACACACACTCGCCCTGGGGGGGGGTGAGTGCACCTTTGTGTGTGTTTGTGCGTGGACAGTGTGTATGAAATACTCTGCTTGGAGTGTTAGGGTGCAGTTTGCAACGTAGGACAGTATAGTGTTTGCAGAAAAACCTCATCCATGTGTGTGTGTTAGGGGTGGGCGATATGACTAAGAATCAATATCGTGATTATTTCAAACTTTTACCGCGATTACGATTAATGAACGATTATTTTATTTGTTTTGTTTTATTTTGAAATTTGTTTTATTTTGAAATGGACTGGATGCTCTATGCCGCTCCTGCGTCTGACTTCCTGCCCGGCTTGACACATTCACACGAACGGACCAAACCTGTCTGAACACGGCGTTACTGGACGGGCCGGAGGGACGTGACTGAATACCACCTAGTATTTTTTAAGGGGACAGTTCATGAACGCAGTATTGGGGAAAGTATTTGGCCCATTCATTCGCGGGAAAGTGATGTTACGTCTGATGCGCACACACACACACACACACACACACACTGGTTGCTTTGCTAACTGGCGCTTCTAGATGTCTAGATGCATACATCTGTGCGTTTCTATCCACCGTCGACATCACTTTGCGTCACTCGTACAAACACGTGCATCGAAAAACATCGGGACAAAAAGCCGCACGCACAAGCGCACCACCGGATCGATCCCAGAGAAAGCACAGAAGTCATCTGGCTGCCATCGACCTGACTGCCAGTCTTGTGGGTGTGGAGGGAGCCACGGCATCGCTGGAAGGCACAGTCAGACAGATAGAGAGAGCCTGTGTGTGTGTGTGTGTGTGTGTGTGTGTCGGGGGGGGGCTTCATTACAAACGTTAACTGGAGCAGAAATGCTGTGTGTCATCTCCCCAAAATGAACGCCCGACACACAGCCCACACTGACCACTATAATGTAAGAGAAAAAAAGGCTGTGTACAGATGTGCTCCCGTTCACGTGTATTGTACAAAGAACAACTTACATCGCGTTGTCATAACAAAACTCCGATCAGCGTGGAGCGCTAGCAGCACCGACTGCGGCAAACACACAAATGTTTGCCAGTACCCCTGTCTCCACGACATTTCATATAACGTTGTTAGCTCGGGCTTAAGTGTCTGTTGAGCCAATATGCCTACCTCTTCATGAAGTGTCTGTTATCTGTGTGTGTGTGTGTGTGTGTGTGTGTGTGTGTTTGTGGAGTTATTAATGCGAGCAGGTTTTTTTTTTTTGGAATGACTCCCGGAGAAGTTTTCACAGTACAGTACGGCGCTTCCTCTTCCTCTTTTTTCCCCCCCCTGCTCCCCGAGGTGGGGGGAGGGTGGGGTGTTAGCCTCGCGACGTCCCCCCCCCTTGACAGCTCGCTCCACGTAATGAGGCTGACAGACCAAAACAAACACAGGTAGAGAACACGGGGTAGACGAAAGAACGGCGTGGGTAAAGAAACAAGAGGAGATGGAGGAGACGGTGGAAGGGGAGCAACTCTCTCTGTCTTCGCGGTAAAACATATGGCTGCTGTGGTGGCTGTGGCTAAGAGGGTACCATCCCTCTCTCCCTCCTTCCTGCTCGGCTCTACACAGGTGCAGCTGCGTAAAGGCAGAGGGGCATAATTGATGAAGGGATAATGCAATGCGCTATCTCCTGTTTTTTTTTGTTTTGTTTTGTTTTTTTACACTCCTTCCTCCTTCCCTTCTCTCCGCCGCTTGATACTGTCTCCATCCTTCTCGCTCGCCTCCCTCCCCAGGTGTGCTGGTGGCTCGGGCTAAATGATGAACAGAGCCACAGTGTCTGCTGTCTCTAATGGGGACATTATGCAGGAGGATGGGAGTAGCGCTCGCGCCGGGCTCGTAAATCACCGACTCCTGGAGAGACACTCCACTGCAAGGCCTCACTGCTCCACTAACCCCCGGAATAGATGCACACACATTAATGTGTGTGGGGGGGGGGGGCACTCAGGCTACGCATGCACGTATGCAAACACGTATCAGGTGCACGCACGCACACACACGTACACATTCCTGCTGTGCGTGGACACAAATAAACACGCACAAGGCAGCACAGTCCGTTTACCTGACCTGCGGCTTGCAGCTCGCCCGCTTGGACACAACTCGCTCACATCTGCCCGGCAACAGCGCCTCCGCAACAGGACGGCTTTTGTCAGCGTGATTGAAGTTTGACAGAGCAGTCGAGGCATTATTAGTGCTCCCTGTCACGGCCCGGCACACCCAGAGGGCCCCGCCGGTGGCACAGGTGAGGTAAACACGGGTCCCATTTAGCATATTACCCATCAGTCAACACGACAGGCAAAGGGAGATAAAGAAATGCACACCCACCGCGAGTGGGAAAACAAGCACTCCAGTCTGCCCCGTCTCAGAAGAAGGGCTATATGGAAGCGCTTTGGCAGGTGTGTGAGTGCAGGCACCCACACACACACACACTCACATGCGACACATACACACACACACACACACGGGGTGATGACAGAAGAGGCATTATCTGCAGGAGACACGTCTCACACAGCTAATTGCCTGTGATGAGCCAGCTCCAGCACGCCTTTGACGCTCTCTTCTTCTTCTTTTCGCTTTTCTCTTATTTATCCCCGCAATTTTCACTCGGGGGTGTACAGAGATAATCTGGAGAAATCCACAAAATTGAGGTATTTCTTCTGAGTCACGTATATAAGCCCCGAATCCCGGGAAATATCCCAAACCACTGATGCGTGGCTTATTGCCACAACAAATACGCTATAATCTAGAAAATCCGAAAAGTGAGAAACGTGACTTAAAAAAAATTGGGCCTCCGACTACGGCGATCGCCTCGCGACGGCGTACTCCAGCCGGTACCTGGAATAAAAGGAGTGAAAGAAAATGTCAACTGTGACTTCTAAGGCCATTTAGGGAAAAAAAAAAAAAAAAAAAAAGTCCTGGCAGTTAAGTTAATTCTCGCGTGGGTCTGATGTGGCAACACGGGCTTAGCCAGCAGAGCTGTTTGGACTAGAAACAGACGGCTGGCCCAGCAGTGGGGAGCTCCGTTTAAATACTCTCTCCTTAGGGGGCCTCGAACCAAGCTGACCTTCCCTGATTCAGCCAAACACACACACACACACACACACACACACACACAAACACAGGGGTATGTCCTCTCCAGTTTCTGTCAGGTTGCTCAAGCCTTGTTGGTTGCATCGTGTGTGTGTTTTTCATGTTTTGCAATTATTGAAGGAGAGGGAGGTAAAAGAAAACAGAGAGAGACAGGCTGACAGAGAGATTGATACAGCGGGCCAAAGGGAGACGGGCATGCGTGCGCTCCGTCTCCCGCCGCTCGTGTTTACACAGTCCGCTGGTATTTGTCTTACATCTCCGAAATGGCATGAAGCAACCTTTAGCCAGCGCCGATCCCTCCCCGAAGATAATGGATCGCGAACACCAAAAAAACCTCCCTCTCGAAACCTCCTCGTCCTGCCCCGTCCTCACCTCCACTCCCTAACGTATGCACGCAAGACACACACACACGCACACACACACACACACACACACACACACACACACACACACACACACACACACACACACACACACACACACACACACACACCTCCGTCAACACTTCCTGAGGCGGGCGGTGTTAATTCCTCCCGGCCTATTCTCAGTCACACACATGGTGGAAGCCTCGCTGCTGGATTAACCTTTGCTCTCGCAGCGGATCTGTTTTTCAGCGGGGACCAGCCGTCGGACTAGGGGGGTGGTGGGGGGGGTGGTGGGGGGGTGGGGGGGGTGGGGGGGGGGCCCCGGCGGATAGTAACTCATTGTCAGATAGTTGTCCACGTCGGGGGCCCTGCATTAGCGGACTTTTTTTTTGAAGAGCGGGGCGACTGTTGACGTAGGCAGGGTGCCAGCCGAGAAGAAAAACAGGCCTACTGCCCCACACACACACACACACACACACACACACAGCAGTTTAACCTGACCTCTCCCCTCAGGACGTGAGGAAGGGTGGAGTGTGTGGGTGTGTGTGGGTGTGTCTGTGTGTGTGTGTGTGTGTGTGTGTGTGTGTGTGTGTGTGTGTGTGTGTGTGTGTGTGTGTGTGTTTTCCCTGTGCTTGTGTGAGTGCATATTTCGGCCGGCTGGTGATGAATTCCAACTCGGGGGGGGAAGAAAAACAGTACTGGCACTTTCTTCTCATTTCTCTCTCTCCGTTTTCTCACCGGTGCGCAACGTACAAATCCTGTTTTCCCTACACACACACACACACACACACACACCCCCCCCCCCCCCCCGCCTGTGGTCTGTGTTACATTTACCAGAGGAGAAAAAAAAAGGTCACATGTCATCGTAAATGTAATGAGCGTGCTCTGGAAGGAATATAGCCACTGGCGCTTGGAGCCGCAGAGTTTAAAAACAGGAGCGAGGGAGCTTCGAAAACCGACCCGACGTCCGAGTGAAAACATCGGACTCGTGTTGTGACCAATTGACCCACGCGCACGGCGACAGGTCCAAACCGCCATGCACAAACAGCCCCGGCTGTGAAATATCAGTTTTGCTCCAGAAATCAATACCGAACTAACCTTTGTACATTATCAAAGGAGTAGACGTACGACTCTCCCCGACCGAGTCTACAGGCTCACTTACAACGCTCACTTCGGTCACGATGATTACCTGTTGTGCAGCGCTAATAGAGAAATAAACGGCTTATGCTTTCAAACAATCCCTTTAACTTAATGGGGTGGAATAGACTCCACGGAGTAGAGAGAGAGAGAGAGAGGGAGAGGGAGGGAGGGGCGAGAGAGGTAGAGACAGAACGGCGGGGTTTGCGAAACCGCTGCGACAAAAGAGAGACCGGGAGAACACGAAAGAGCCGCCGTGCCGCTATCACGCTCATTTTGTTGAGATATTGGCCTCTGCGTTGTGCCGGGTTCAGTTAAGCTGCCGCGGCGCGGGAGAGGCACAATGGAGAACTAATTTCCTGCGAGCGGAGAAAAGGTCCGGGGCCCGCACATTCCAGCTCCACCTGCCTCAGCTCCACTCTGTCGACACTGGTTTAAATGACTTACAATACATGGGGGTGGGTGGTGGTGGGGGGGTGGAGGGCCTGGGGGCAGCAGCCTACAGCTCTGTACCCCATTGTGGAGTTTGAATAACACAGAGCGGTGAGATAGCGGCGACAAAAAGGGAACAGGAAAAGGCCATCGGAGAGTTCCTTTCAATGGACACATGTTTCTTTCACTCCGCACAGCCGCCCCCACCCCGGACAGGTGAGTCTTCCTCGCTCTGCTGCAGGACCAAATGAAAAGCCATCCCCTCCGATGAGGCTCCCGGGAGGGTAATGTACTCTTTAGAGCAGCTTATTCTAATCTAAAAGCGAGGGGCTGCGCACCCACAGAACCCAACTGCTCTTAACAACAGTCCTTACCCATAAATTGAGCAGGCAGGATGTGGCACTTGTTGAGCCGGCGGAAAGAGGCTGTGAGTGAAAAAGCGATTTGGGTTTTAATGAAGGGCTGATGAATGGGTCTGAGACCCCGGCAGCAATAACTCAAAGCCCAGGCGGAGCCTCACGCCTGGCAGGGCTAAGAGCTGCACGCTGCTGGTTCACGGCGGGGCCACAGTACCCTCACTCTTCTTAGCTGGAGTAGATAGTCATGACTCATCTAATAGTGTCTCAAGTTGGTGGTTTAAAGCAGCCATAGGCTTTAGTTTGGGTCCTTCACATACTGAGCCACCCTGTTTATGTTATGTTTAATTATGTTGTGAGGAAAGGTTTTAGGAGAGGCCGCTGTGTGAGTATACGCAGATATAGCATGTGCAAGTGTGTGTAAGTGGGTGCACTGAATGTGCATGTAAAACCCAGTCATGCCACCAAGAGGCACATTAAATGGTCAGATTGATGCCAAGCCCAGTGGACAGTACCGTATAAAACCCCAGCCATAAGAGTCTGAGGGAGACCCCGGGTCTGGTCCGCATTACAAAGAATATAGAAAAATCAAAGCACATTACGTTTATTATGCTTCTTGAGTTACGACATCTTTCACTGGTCGTTCCAATAAAAATGTCAGAATATTGCTCTTAGTCTTATATACGGCTGCACATGCAGCATTTTACATCTTTCGCCTTAAGCAAGTATGAGGACTATAAAATATGTAATTCTGGTAGAGATGCACTTGAAATGCTGTCAATGAAAAATGTCATGTTAGATACACAGTCAGGTTTCATGGAACGGTTCCAGATTTGAGGACCAAGATTTGGATTACAGGATCATGAACAGTTCTGTCTCATGCTACCTTGACACACTGGAAACACGCTAGCTAAACATCCTCCTGTGATTTAGCACAGCATGACGGTATCTATGGTTTCATTCACAATGCATGCTTGAGAAGTGAGCTAATGTACTCTGCTCCAGGTCTCACCGTTATCATACATCTAAATGAAAGCAGGATGTTACAGCGAACCACTTTGACCGCTGCCCTACTGCGGACCGGCAAATCGGTATTACTGCCCATTGGCTCAGATCCAAAATGAGATGGTCTATAATCATAACGTTGCCACTTATAAGGCATATGCCCAACTGCCTCACTGGCCCCTTGGTATCAACAATGATCGATGCAGACTAATCAGTGGCTGTTGGCGGCATAGGCAATCTAGGCAGCTGAAAGAGATCAGGCATAACCCCGTGGACTATGGCTGGCTCACTACACCCCATCTCTCACTCTGCTTGCCCACAGGAGGTTCAACTGCGCAGGTCAAGACTGAACTGTTCAACACAACCGAAGGCACCGGACACAAGCACACAAACCGGTACCCGGGCTGATAAGTGATAATGATACAGCTGCAAATTGACTGATTTGCACACAAATACAGCTTGATATAACAACGTTATCATGGAAATTGGGGCCCTTGTAGAGTGGCACCTAAAGGAGGGGTGGCTGGTCACCACAGTATTCCAAATTTCATTGCATTTGAGCCTTCACGTCGTTATGAAGAGGTAAAAGACTTCAGGTGTGCAGTTTGAGAAGAAAAAAAAAAGAGGATAAGTATGCTAAAAACGTATGGGTTGTGTTATGGATCACTACTAACGATTGCTTGTAATTCAGTAGTTCAACGTTACAACCCGGCTGACCAATCAGCTGACGGAACAAGTTATTAAACTGATGTTCAGCAGGCCCAGTTTCACATTTTAATACGTCTTAAGAACGTCACGGCCCACCAAGCTAACTTCAATCAAGACCGCAGGCGTGCACGTTTACTAGCGCACCTACCCGTGTGGTTCCTGGTGGACTTGAGCCGAAGTGATGAACGAGCTCTAAAACGTTTTTATTTACTACTCACGAATGCAACGCTTCTCCTCCAGCGTGTCACTGCCATCACTTTAAACATTTACATTAAAGCTGAACGTCTGAATTAGAGTGTCAGAGGAAACCATCGGCGCCGTCTCGGACTCCTCCGGGGGTTGCGGGGGAGAAATTCAGTTGATTTGTACGTCATGTCAGCAGACGAGATTGTACAATTTGACCCAGATTGATTAGGGTAGGTCACGGCTGGGGTGAAGGACGATAGGCGTTTAGTTTGAGGTTAGTCGTCACTAGCACACACACACAAATACTTTCTTGCACACGCTTGCAAGAAACTTTCCTCTTTTAATCATAAGCTACCATATGTCTCCTTCCTGTGGATCCCCCCGCGGTCTTCCTCCCAGCCAGACAGTTGTTAGGGTTCGCTTTTTTGTTGGGGGGGGTGTCCACCTGTGTACGGTTCTAACGGCGCGCTGAAACCTCCCCACCTGGCTTCAGCGTGGCCTCGAGCCAGTGCTCAGGGTCACGCCCGGCTGTGGAGAAGCTTGTGGGAGAAAAAAAGGCTGAGGACAGGTTCATGAATACTTATGGGTAATTAGACTCTCAGGGATGCACTGTGCTCTCTTTTTCTCCCACTCTCTCTCTCTTTCTCACCCCCCACACCCCCGCCTCCTCCTCCCACACACACACACACACACACACTCACTCCTCTGTCTAACGGACAGAGCGTACTGGCAAGCAGAGGGATGGAACCGAGGCTATCCGGGTTTCCAACACAAGCCTTGGCCACTGTCGCTGTGCAGCAGCACCTGTGCCAGCAGCAACGCACATCTGCCTTGCATCTGCTCATTCCAGGTGATTAGTGAGATGACACGGTGCATTCATCGGCGTCTAAATGCTACCCCGCAGTAAAAGTGCCCGGTGTCTCTCGAAATTCTAACCAGTAATCCTCTAAATCACACCAGTTAGATGTAACAGGACTATCGGGCTTAAAAATGAACAGCGATAAAGGAACAAAGCTAGGTTTCGTGTTGCGGCTTCTGCTACATGCTATCTACCCGAGACCGGCTCACTCATCAATCAGCCCATACACACAGATACCAAACAGGCCCCAGCGTCAGCAACAATGTCAAAACGCGTTGAGCTCCAAACTGCTTCTGTTTACAATAGCTTATATGTTGAGACGGTGACATTTCGAGTCTCCGAGTAGTTTTCCGCGCTCTCTCTCTCTTCCCCCATTATTTCATCCCTCTGCAGGGAGGTCAGCGCGAGCCGCAAGACGGATCCATCTTCCGGACTGTTTGGATAAGTGACAGGGAGGAGAAAGCCGAAGCGCCGCGTGGCAAACGTCCAACCAATAAAAACGTCAGATTGAATACGTGCGGGGACCGAGAAGACAGACGTGAAAACTCCATCAATATTACTGTCAATAAAACACTGGATATGTAAAACCATGACAAGTCAGCGTTGCCTTGAGATTGTTTGTGTTTGTGTAGGGAGAAGGAAAGGAAAGGAAAAGGAAAAGAAGAAGGAGACGGACAAATCGACTCCATTAACATAACCATTACAACAACAACCAAAAAGGAGCACGGGGTTGAGATATGAACTCGTTGGACTGCAAATCGGGAGACACAGACAACCAATAGCAGGTAATTTGCCATTAATATCAGTAATTGAAGCAATTAACTTTGTTTTGTTGTGGAAAGGAAACCATTTAGACACGCATGCATGCATGCACACAAACACACACACACACACACACACACACACACACACGCTCTCTCTCTCTCTCTATCTCACAAAACCACACATACACAACCTCTCTCACATACACAAACACAGCTAGCAGCTTACAGCGGGTGTTCCATCCATACTGATAACAAACATCTCCAGAGTATAAAAAAACAGCATCACATATAAATAGAACCACAAACTAGACGCCACCAACTATTCAGATTATCATCTAATGCACTTTCTTAATGGGCATTCCCCAAATCAATAAACAATTTTGTTCTGTCTCCACTCGATGATGGTCCTCTCACTCCTTTGTAAACACAGTCTCCTCCGCGTTATTCTTCGCCAGACGCATCAGGTAAGTGTGTCTGATCAGCTTCAGTCTGCCTCCGTCTCTGCCGACAGACAGACAAACGAGGCCTCGGACACAAAGAAGGCTAAAAGCATTCAGCCCTCAATTTTCCACAGTGGCTGCTCAGATAACTAGCTTACCCTAATGGTCTATCACGCACTGATCCACATCTCTCGCCGGTCTTAGGATGCATTTTTTTCAGCACAGCTGCTGAGATAGGAAGGCCGTCTATCAAAACAATGCCAGGCCAGAGGGGATGAATGAATTTTGACACGAGAAGGACATTTTTTTTTATTGTGCCTCTATTTGTCATGGAGGTATAGTTTTTTTTTGTTTGTTGAGAAAATAGCCAGCGACGACACGACCGCTTTCATGCTGGTTTCATGTCACCATTTTAAAAAATGAGGTGCGTGTGGGAAAGAAAAAACTGTCACAGTAGACAAGAAAAACAACTTGATGAAATGCAATGTTCTTACAGTTTGACATAAATTATCCAGCAGATGCAAAAACTAAACTGCATTAAGTAAACAAAATATTATATATTATATATATATATGTATAAACGTGTGAAACATTAAACCATATAAATATATAGAGAGAGGCTGGACAGACAGACAAACACTGACTGACAGTCTCCAATTCACCTGACTTGCATTTCTTTGGACTGTGAGGCGACAGTACTAACCACTGAGCCACTGATGTGTATATATATATATATATAATTTCACAAGACTGACACTGAAATATAATTACCTTAGACAGCATCATCCCCTAATGATGCAAAAGCGTGCTTTTATCTCAGAGAGCGATAGCGGGAGAGAAAATGAGAGATCTTGAGAAGAGATTCTCATCGCCTGCTCCATCCTGATGAGAGCAGCTTGTGTAGTGGTGCATTACAGACAAAGAGGACCACATTACCTAAGAGTCTCATCCTGGTCGTTTAATGCCGCACAGAAAAAAACAAAAAAAAAACAGGTAGCACACAAGGACTCAAAGAAGCTGGGTTTTATCTGGTGAAATCAAGCTCTTCATACGTGACAGATGTCGTTCATGCAGGTGTGTCTGGAGGTTTGGCGCGTTGGGCGGATGCCGCTAATCGAAGATCTATACTTTTTGCGACAGTATTCTGATAATCTATTGAGCTATTCTAGTCCTGAACAGATTGCTGAGAGACTTCTTCTCTCCAAAGTTTTGGAAGTTAAAGGAGGTAGTAGGACAGCACCTAATCTGCCGATCAATAGGAGGATTTAACTTCACACAAAAGACTCCTCATCTACATTCACCACGGCAGCCAGGGAGGAATCCTGCAGAGGTTCCGGTATACTATCTCCCTTTCCTTGTGTTCTTTTCCCGGCCCTGCCTTTTCTCCATGTTCACCTTTCGTCTGCTAATCCCCGTCTTTCATGCCAACAGGAATGGGCGGATTAGGGCTGGGAAAGTATTCGCACGCCACACAAACCTCAAGCACTTCTGACTCGCTATACAGCCTCACTCCACCCCGCACTCTCCTCAGCAAGTGTGTGTGAGTGTGTGTGTGTGTGTGTGTGTGTGAGTGTGTGAGTGTGTGTGTGCAGTGTATGCAGTCTCTGTGGGACTTCCATGTAGGTGCAGAATGCGTGTGGGTGTGTGGGTGGTACAGTGCTGTACAACACAGTTAAATGTACTGTGAACAGTCCATACTTCCTCTAATCCGGTTTAAATTAGCCAGTCAGGAGAGCATATAGAGCACGGGCACACACAAACACACACTCTCTCTCTCTCTTTCTCACTCGCACACACACACACACACACACACACACACACACACACACGTTTGCGCATTCACACACGCATTTAGACCTTTGGAGAAGGATAAACACACCTGTGCAGAGCAGACCTGTCTTAGGCACAGTCTAAATGGAGCTAGCTCGTTAATCCCCTTCCCTCTTCCCTGCCATTCTCATGTCTGCTTCTCCGATGGACACAGCTAAACCAGATCAGTCACACAGACAAATACACAAACACACACACACACACACACACACACACAAGGACACGCACACATACGTACACATACACCTAAGCCGATGTGCTCAGTCTCGCTGAGCCTTTGTGGGAATGAAACAGCAAAAGAGAGCAGTCCATCACAGGTGATGGGCAAAGATTGGCAGCATCTAATAAAGCGGTATTAGCCGGTCCAATCTGTCCAATTAATTTAGAACGCAGGCCTCTGTATTCCTCCTCACAGGGATGAGGACGGCAGATGGTGTGGGATATGGATTCATTTCCAGACCTCTCGCAGAGGTAAACACTACTCAGAGGAGGTTGACCCTCTCACTCAGGTCACACTCACGCATGTTCAATCATCCACACACACACACACACACACACATACACACACACACACTTCATCTGAGGTTGAAGTGGGTGCCATTGCCAACCACCATTAGTAATTCTCCGAACACTCGCATTCTGAGACCTCGCTGCTTTCAGTACCGAAATGCTGGACGGTCTGAACAGGATTTGCACCACTCGGCAGACAGACACTGACGGATACAAACACAAGTGCTCGTATCGCACGCGAACACACGTCAGCCGTGTACTCTTCATTATTTCTTCTGCATTACAAGGCTGGATCAAGGTGTCTACACCACTTAAATAAACACATATAACACACACACGCAATTGAAATTTTTTTCCGAGAAGAGAAATCGTTCAAATATAAAGAGAACGCCACACACTTCTCATGCCAATATAAGCCTTAATATAAATGTGGGTTAGTGACATGTAATTCATGCCTAGTGAATGTTGTCAAAGCCTTTGTGTGTGTGTGTGTGTGTGTGTGTGTGGAGTTCTCGTTTCCTTTCTCAGTAGTCACGTAACATTACAGTCTGGCAACCGTCAGACAAAACAAGCTTCCTGAAAAGCGTCTACAGAGAAAATTCATTGTGAATGAGCGGGGGGGGATAACTTATAGTGCGCAGCGCCGAATTGTGGCGGCGCGTCGTGAGTCAAGCCAATGCAAGAAGGAGCAACATTTAATTAACATTTCTAATTGTGCCTTGAAGGCTGCCTCGGTTTAGTGGCGGCTTCATCCGCAGCTGATTATGTTGCAATGATGAGGGTAATGGTGCTGGATACTCGACTGCTTGGCAAACAGGGAACGTGAGGATACTGTAGGGCATGCGTTGCCCCTGACAACCCCCATATCTGGATCTGGATGAATAGGGGCTGTGTATATGTGTGTGTGTTTGTATGTGTATTCATATATGTGAATTCACGCTCGAGTCAAACAGTTTTTTTGCTCAATGCAGGATATGAACTTTCTGATGACGTCGCCTGGTGTCCTCTATAGTCGCCATTTGCGGGTTAGCGCATCGTTATTGTCTGACATCGGAATCGGGCGTGCGTGTGAACGCTTCACCCTGGTTCAACGACGCAAAAGGATCGTAACATTTTGCGTTGGCGAATCGGTCAAAATGTACATCCCGCCTCCCACTAGGTCATTACTGTGGAAAACGAATTTCACACATATTACTCACATATTTACTCACATGCGTTGTAGAACAAAGAGCGATGAGATGCTGCAGCGTTCCCAGACAAGAAACGCGGCATATGTCTGCGGATGAATCGAAAGCATTCATTTGCGCTGGACTACCGGCGGCTACTGGTCGGAAAAATTTAAAACAGACAAGCCACGTCAAAGAGAGTGTGTCGGAGGAATGAAAGGAAGGAAGAAGGAACACTGAGCTGGGTTATAGACATAATTGACATTTAGCAAATCTATACTTTTAAATGAGTGCATGCATAAAAGCACATTCCAAGAAAATAATTCAATGTATGACTAGGCATGTGTGAGTCAATGTATTTAGAGCACCAGTATGAGCACTCTACACCACCACTTCCATCAGACCGCCATGGTAGTTTGGGTCATAAGTCACTTTGCCGTCTGTGTGTGTGTGTGAGCCTGGCCTGTCTGTTATATAAATGGGACATGAAAGGTGTTGAGTCACTCTGTTGTAACAAACTCATGCACAGCCTATAGCAAGAGAAAATACGGGTTGTGCACGAGGACTCCAGGCAAAAAGGAAACACACACACACACACACATTTGGACAAGCACATTTCAGCCCACTACACTCAGGCCATGTTATTCTGCCTCAGTAAGCTCACTTGACTCTCTGCCAACAAAACTGTAAAAGTCATTCCCCCATCCTTCTGTTTTTTCTACTCCTTTGTTCTCACTCTCCCTTCCTTGCTTTTTTTTGCTCTCTCTCCATCTCCGTCCCTCCAGTTTCAGCTCTTCTCCTATCTCTTTCAGAATAAGCTCACAGCCCTGGAATAGATAAAGGGACAAAAAAAATGAAGAGGCCTTCATTTATTGTTAATGAACACTCTGAAACACAGCAGAGCATTCATTAAGACGCCGTGTTCGGCACGCAGCGGGCAGTTTACGGCGGCTGACCGTGCAGGCGATGGAACCGGCAACGGGAAAGATAACAGCTGTAAGATAGCGAAGACAAACCCGCTAACACAGAACGAGTCAGAGAGGCTCCCAGAGATCTGAAAGCCATTAACTCTGGTGCTGGCTAGGAGGAATGGGGTCTGTGATGGCCTATTTCTGTAGGCTCTATATCTCATCAGGGGCTCTCACCCTAGACTCCATGTTGTGTGATTTATTTGGCCTCCAAGTCTTTTTTTTTTTTTTACTCTGTGTGTCTGTGAGTGTCTGTGTGTGTGCGCGAATCCTCCCCCCCGTGCACGCCTGCCTCATCTATGTGTATTCCATCACCCAAAGGCCTGGAGCTCAGTTGTCATGGAGATAGGACACAGGTGCTCCAATGGCTCCCCAGACTCTTGTGATGTCATCGCGGAACAGGAAGAGGAAATAGATCTGCTCGGAATTCCCCCGGCGCGCGGGACTTTTTTTTTTTCATCTTGGCCGTAACATTGTTTTGACTCAAAACTTTACTTAGACGAGATTTCTGGGTCACCGATCCATGTCACGCTATTGAGTCTATATTCCACAAAAGAGGCCAGCTCGTGCCAAAGACTCCAATATGGCTCCCAGAGGAGGAACTTTTTGCTGGCAGGTACAACTCTTCACTCCACTGATTCCCGCTGACTGCTTTTTGGCGCAAAATGGCCGCTGTGGATCAACCAGGTGTTCGCCGAACGTCGGTGGAGAGGAGAGGAGAAGCAATGGACCTTAAATCAAGATGTCTGTTAAATGATTCAAGTACGCGGAAATGGGCTATTCTGCCCACAGCTATTTCAATAAAAATGACTTTTGTGGCATTTCATACATGGAGTAATGCAGTTTAGACATTACTCACACAGGGAAATCTCGTGTAAGGGGACGATTTCTTATGCTGGGAGTAATTCATTCTCTGTAATGACTTAGTTGACCTCTCTCGCTCTCTCTCTCTGTCTCTTTCTTATATACACACCACACCACACACACATACACCCCTGCAGAACAGGAAGCATGGGGTTAACGCCCGCCTGTCCTACGCTCTCAACTCCAAGACAGGAAATGAGAAGCTGTGTCCACCAATCACTTTAGATAATGGAGAGATTTATTAGAACGAGGCTGACACTGCACTGGCATCCCTAATTAATTCTCATATCTGTGTGTGTGTGTGTGTGTGAGAGAGAGAGAGAGAGAGAGAGAGAGAAACTGAGAGTGGGCGTGAGTGAACTTGTGTGTGTGTGTGTGTGTGTGTGCATACGTAATACATGTGCTTCTAAGTGTATGCATGGCATTTGTTTTGTGGAGTGCAGCAGGTTTCAGCCTGACATGTACCGCCCACTTTGCGAAGCGATGTAACACATGTGGGCTTGGCAAGGCAGAGCCCTATAGATCAGACGGCCAGGCCCAGCCAGATGGCCGTAGCCGAGCAGCCCTCCTCTCCGTCAACCTCACCGCTAATTAGGGTGTTTACATTGGGCTCTATATGTCTGGGTGTGAGTTTAAGGGCTTCCTGAATGAGCGGGGAAATTAGTGAGGATGTAGTTGATGATGCCGCGCTGCAGTTTTCACCGGGCCGTCTCGACTGAAAGAGCTAAATATAATAAACAGAGGATGAATAGTGTTTTGTGTGTCTGAAACAGAAGATGAGCTGTTGGATTTGTGTTATTTTGCAAGTGATGCGTCGACTATAAAGGGTTATTTTAAGAGATTGTTTGCGGCGAGATGAATCGAGCGCGACTTCAAGTAGTTTCAGAGCCATATTCAGGTCCTGTCCCGTGGCGTGACTGACGCCTCATTCTATACTGGAACGCAAAGTTAACAAGGTTGACACAAGGTTAGTTGACAACCGCTTTAGAAAACAACCAAGCTTTGTCTAGCTGAAAGAAAACTGATATATCTTCATACTTGGAAAGACGTGGTTTATGAAGGTGTGCCACATCTTCCCACCTTCCTTTCTAATAGCTCTTCACTGAGAGTGACATCCCCTCATCTACTGTCTGCTACATCGCTGACCTCAATTTCCCTATGGGTGACCAGCTCTTCACCACTTACTTTTTACCCCTCATGTCATTTTGTTCTGTCTCTGTTTCCAACTTTCTTTTACCCCCCCTCTCCCTTTCTCCCCTCCTCCACGATATTGCATTACCTCATTCTCTTACATCGTCCCCGTCCCTCCTTCTGTCCCGCCCCTCTCCCATCCGCGATGTTGCTTGTGTGTGTGGTTACGCAGCAGCGCTACGGCTAACTGCGGGGGGAACATGTTGAGGGTTCAATAAATCTCTTCCATTCAGTCAGAACTGGCCCAGATGGGCGCCCAGCCAACAAGCTCGTTTTATTTGCTATAATGGCTTCCTCTTGGCAAAATATCTGCCAGGGGAGACATGTGTATGTGAGGGGAAAGTTATATATGTCAAAGATGAGTGGCTATAACTTGTAACTAGAGACACTTTAGTCTGGTCATCATAGATCTTCAATTATGTGTGCTTGTGTGTTTGGGGGAGGGTGTGTGTGTGTGTGTGTGTGTGTGTGTGCGCGTGTCTCTGCTTCTGCTTCAGTGTTTGTTTTCTGATACTGTGCCTCCCCTCACCATACATCTTCTGGGACGGCGGGTTGACTGGACAGGCCTCCCTTCTAGACGGTCGGGGGGGGGCGGGAGGGGGCGGCGTAAATCAAAGTTGATTTGGCCGCCTGCCACCGATGTGTCAGCTATTGCGTGTCACTCAACTCACTCAACTCGCTCTTCCAGGCTGCTACAGTATCAACTCCCTCGAACCAAGAGAGACCCCGGGACAATAACGTCCCCCCCCCCCCCACCATGCTGTGGTGTGCTGGTAGTGTTCAATGCAATACGATGTCATCTCTCTCCGGCCCCTCAGACGGGCCTGTCAGAGACTTTGCCCTGGATCAAAAGCCCAGATGGCTACAGTCAACTGGAGCGAGAGGGGAAAGCCTCCGGTACAAAGCCGGGAATGGAACCAGACGACATGCAATATAATGGGTTCAAAATCTCATTGTGTTATGAGAACAGAGGGCTGGATCTGGATGGCTCAAATACATGTGGTGGGAGGAGGGGGGAGGAAGAGAGAGAGAATCCCTGTTTTTCTGAAGCCATATCTGCTGCTCCCCTCTCGCAGTTGTTTTTTTGGAGAGAGCATTGGTCCTAGTTCTTTCTCTGTGTGTGTATGTGTGTGTGTGTGTGTGCATGTGAGCTTCTGTGCACGTTTCCTCCAGTGACCATGACAGAGGAGCAGCTGTATAGTGCGCAATGATAAAGCGGTGTGTGTGTGTGTGTGTGTGTGTGTGTGTGTGTGTGTGTTTGTGCTGTTCTCTCCTGCCTCTGCAGTAGGACAAGCAGATTGATGCTACGGCGGCGGGAGTGCTATCTCGCTAGCATGCCAGGTCGCTAGCTTTACCCTGTCTCCCTCGAGAGAGAGAGAGAGAGAGAGAGAGAGAGAGAGAGAGAGAGAGAGAGAGAGAGAGAGAGAGAGAGGAGAGAGAGAGAGAGAGAGAGGGAGGGAGAGAGAGAGAGAGAGAGAGAGAGAGAGAGAGAAAGTGGAGAGCAAAAGAAGAACACAGCCTCTCTCTCTCTCTCTCTCTCTCTCTCTCTCTCTGTGTGTGTGTCTCTCTCTCTCTCCTCTCCTATGACCACAGGCTTTCATACTGCCTCAACTGAACAAGTTTCCAAAGTGCCACCACACAGCTTCAACGTCTGACTGCCCGCAGACACAGAGACAAACACTTTCCTCCATTGTCCAACTAATGCTCTTGGAGAAGAGAGTACAGCTCCGGCCCAGAGGCTGGAGTCGGACAGGATATACTGCAGATCGATGAAACACGAGAGACTACGGGGGGGGGGCGCTTCGTACCGGGGCTGGAGGTAAACACTGGAGACAGAGTCACCGTACCAAATCATCAGCGTCTTTGGTGTCATCGCCGCGACAGTCGTCTGATTTAGAGATCTGTACTTTGTTGTCAGAAGTTCTCTGAACATCAAAAGAATCAAACTGTGAAATGAGAGGCATAAAGCAGCTAACACATACACACACACACACACACACAAACACACACACACGCACACACACACTTGGGACAGTGAAGAACATCTGCACCAGTCAGGTGGATCTGCTTGAATTAGCATGAAAATTCAGCGAGCAGACGATAACGGCGAGACATAAAAAGGAAGAGGGACAGACGGAAAAAAAACAGAGATAGGGAAGCGTGACTAACTATTTTGATATTTTCATGGCGCCTTGGCTCACTTCTCTAATTTACGTATAAGGGCAAGGCTGTACACTTAAGAAGATATATACTGGAAGATGGAGTGTGCAAGAGCAATATAAGAAAGTTAGGAGAGAAAGAGATGGAGCCTAGAATAAAGGAGAGTCCAACCGGGGGAAGTCATTAACGTCTCTTTAATAAAGCCTGGCTCACACGGGGATCCTTTCATCCCTTCATCCTTCCATCCAGTCACACACGCACACACACACACACGCACACACACACACACACACACGCACACACAGGCACAAGGACGTCGACAACACCCAGAACAAAAAAGCCTAGGTTCACCTCACAGACATCACAGACGAGCGGAAACCACATAACCGAAAGCTTTTAGGTGCCATTCAAAATCACTGGCCTATAGGAGGTAATGGGAGTATAACTGGGGTGTAATTCACTCGGTCTCCGCCGAGTGACAGACGTGATTGTACTCTGTAGTTACTGTAAACGGTACAAACCGTGTCCGACAATAACTTCTCCGCTGAATGACTCCATAGGGAGCCGAAGTGGAAGTTAACCAAGACCGCCCACTGGTTTACTAGCGGCTAGGTGGCTAGTGTGATCTTCCAAAACACACGGAGGGGGGTGAGAATCCATGACAGCTCTCTCTGTTATATTAAATAATTGCTTATAAAGGCAGTCGAGGAATATCACCTCAACATATTTCTGAATCAGAACCACACGGTTGGTAGTTTGCTGATATCCGGTCATCTGTAACGTATTAAAATAGGCTGAAGTGAACCAGGGGTGACGCCGACTTCCTTCCCTATTAGTGTTGTGCTGACAGTGACGACGCGAGGCTCAACACAACTCAATATCATAAAGCAACAGCAAATATTGAGGACAAGCAAAGCACCCTCTTTTTTTTTTTTTTTTACCCTTTTTCTATTTTCAAGGCTTCTTCAAGCTTTTCCATGATAAACACTGAAACTGGCACCAGGCCCAGTTCCTGATTCCCTTTGTCATTATCATTTGTGGGATAAATTCCCAGTGACTTGGAGGCGTATAGGACTGGGATCGGGATGGGTTGGATCCTTACTCTGTATCTGTACATCCATGCCTTCCCCACGGGCCGCACAGCAAAGCTAATTTAAGAAGCGTGGGCCCCTGTCAGCTGTCATTAGCGTGCACGCTCACACTCACGCTCTCACACACACACACACACACGAAACACACATACCACGCACCGTGCACTTGCACACTCTGCTGCTGCACACAAAGCTAATTCCAGAAATGTGGGCAACTGTCGACAGTCATCATCCGTGAGTGCGCCGACATCCAACATGTTACACAACCTGGCTCTCTGACGGGTGGAGGGAGAGAGGAAGGAGAGAGAGAGAGAGAGAGAGAGAGAGAGAGAGAGAGAGGTAGAGAATCACTGAGTAAGGCTGACTAACAGAACAGCACAATATAAGATAACACAGAAAAATAAAGTGGGTCAGGAATCTATTTAACATGGACCTCAGCAGTCCAGGCGGTGTTGTAGTGCAGGTTCCACGTGACCCCCGTCGCCTTGTGATGGTGTGTTAATCGCATGAGCGGGTGCGTCGCGGTCCCCTGGGACTACAGACCTTTAGCAGGCGAGCAGGGAAGAGAGAGAGGAGAGAGAGAGAGAGAGAGAGAGAGAGAGAGAGCGAGCTGGTGCAAAAGCCCGCCGCCAACATACAAATGGACTGGTCTCGCTTCTCTGCTGATGTACGTGCGTCCGTCTCCGCAAGGTCAGTCAAGAGGAACAGGCATTATACGCCGAAACCTGCTTGCATTCACTTCACATTTGGTGTAGAAACACACACACACTCTTTGACTCTACCACAGTACCCAAAATCAAGCATGCACACACACACACACAAATCCCAGGGACACTTCATTTTCCTCGCTACGCTCCTTCTCAGATGATCAAATCCAGGTGCTCTGTGATGACGAGGGCTTTGAAAGCAGGAGCATGCAATCGGTTTCCAGGGAAGGGGGCTGCAGTGACCCCACCCTACCGTAGGCCTAGGTACCCCCCCCCACCCACCCCACCCACCCATCCGCCTCAATGGGGCCCCGCCAGCCATTTCGGTGACACATCCGTCTTTCAGCAAAGGAGATCAAAGGGTCTTTTTCAAACCGGTGATCAAATAGTTGTGACAAACGCGACGCAGCGGCTGCCACCTCAGGAAGCCGCGCGCCATCGGTACATGCGATATTCCTGCAATATTCATTTACAGGAGGAATTCATCAAGCAGGATTTCCCATCGTGTCTTCGCTCTCCCCTCAGTCGCTCGCATGGCGCACAACTTAGAGGTTTAGCGCTGCCGTGGATTAGCATTTTAGACGACATTAGCATACCCCGAGAGACCTGCGGTAACATTGATTATGAGTAACTGCATGCATTAAGATGCTGCTCTGCCTCTGATCACACACACAACATGCCCCCCCCCCCCCCCACCCTTCACACACACACACACACACACACGCACACACACACACGCACACACACACACCTTGTCTCATTGAAGTAGTCCACCCCCCTGCTGTGGAGCAGGTGCTATAATGTGATTTTCCCTCCCGCCACACACACACACACACACACACACACACACATTGGTCTTCAAAGACAGAGTTGTGAAGCAGAGGTGACAGGTCTCTGGTTCAATGCCATCCTCAGCAAATGTAGCGCTAATTGCCATTCCTCACTGTTTGAGACCAGCACGGATCCAACACGGAGTCCATATGGAGGACCCCCAAGATGGAGTCATCTCCTGCCCACGAGAGGCACGTGAGTAGGGAGAACCGTGGAGCCGTGTTGGGTGAAAAGCATAAAGGGGTAAAGACACCTGAAATTCCAAAAAAAAAAAAATAAATCATAAGGAAGACAATTCCTTTGCGTCTCGAGCTTAAACACTTTCATGCGGTAGCTGGGTGGAGGCCCGTGGAGACGCTGGTGTTGCGGTGTGACAGCTGCTTACAGAGTGTGACACCTCTAATGATCCTCTTTATCTGATTGACGAGCTAGGCAGGGCTCCAGTTCACACATCTACCACGGCACTGAATGTGGTGCACATGCAGTGAAGAGGAGTCCACACACACACACACACACACACACACACTGAATGTTAGTAAGTTGAGAATGCGCTCCCATAAATCCCTCCTGTGACTTCCAGAATATTCTGCCATTATGTTGGCTGCAGCAGAGCCATTTCCTCCCCCAGTTAGCCTGTCATCAGGGGCTTTGTACTGTATTGTCTGGGCGCAGGCCTAAATGGGGCCTTTTCAGGGGTATTTTCAGGTACTTTCATGGAAGAATGGAGAGGATATTCATATCACATTTCAGTTTTTCTATCGCTGAGCAAACACAGGTTTGGACCCACCACCCCCCCCCCACCACCCTACACACACACACACACACACACAGGCACTTCCTTCACTGACCCAAACGAGGCAAGTCAAGCGCATTCCTGCTCCCAGCGATTTCCTCCATCTTTTCCCAACAGACAGGATCCCATTACAAGCGCCTGGCTCTTATCTCTCTCCGAGGCCGCAGCCAACATAATACACATCACAAAGGGAATGTCATAAACGTTGCTATAAGGCATCGACCATATTGGAGCACAACAACATGACAATTTGTTTTTTTCGAGAGCCTCTTCCACGACTGAAAATAACTTGATTACCCTGCATTACTAAACGACGGCCGACAGGAAAGAGTCCATATTTCTTGGCAGAAATTAGCAGGCTGCGGCAGACTCCTTTAATTGGAACTTTTACTGACCCATCTTGTGATTATTGGCAATTACGTGTCAATTAGCGATGTGCTGATGTCACCGGGATTGTGAAAGGCAAAGCAATCAGGAGCTGTTAGAGCAGAAATGGTCACCCATACTAATGACCTGATCCACTGTCCAACTCACAGAAGAGGACCCTGACTTTCTCTCACCTTGTGCGTGTACGTGTGTGTGTGTGTGTGTGTGTGTGTGTGTGTGAGAGTGAGTGGTCCAGTAACTGATCTCCAGTGGGGACTGTGGTGCTTTCACTGGAGCAGACCTGTCAACACTGCTCCATGTCTACACTACTCACTAGTTCCTGGGGACCCTATCTGGGGTAGTGCAGCTGCATCAGAATGACCTTGAGAGAAGCACACTTAACCCCTACATCTACTCCCCCCCCCCCCG